>BCLG01002059.1:31196-54760 GCA_001602295.1 Zoysia matrella
CTTATACGCCACTATATGAAAATAGATATGGTACAGAATATAGACAATAGGTCTCGATACATCTATACCAGCGTAAGACTTAATGCAGCATTAGTTTCTCAAAAATGACCTTTGCTGACTTCATTGGTCTCAAAGGTGAACTCATGGTCTGTAAGTAAAGTCTATCTTTTATCACCAAAAAGAAGAAAAAAAAGTTAAAAATCACATAAATATCAAGATTAACCCATAAAAAATAAATATTATTAACCCAAATTTCATTAGTAGTAGACTACAAATATGTTATGAAAAAAGATTGATTGGTGTGCCTTTGCTTGTTCTGTTGATATTTTTTTATTTACATTTATATTAAAAAGTTACAAAAAAGAATATTATTTTTAGAATCAACCTAAAACACAGACAGTCTTCTAATGGCACTGAAAATTCGAGCAAACTTAAAAAGTTAGCCTTTTGCAGAATGTTTAGTTTTAAATCTATGCAGAATTTGATCTTGGTGTAAACATAAAGGTTGTTCATCACATCCTGTTCTGCTACCATAAAAATCAGCAAAAATTTTAGAGCTCAGTAAGGTATCCTTTTCGAATTTCTTTTCAGCACCAAAATCCTGTTAGCAGGCCGGACTAGTCCGAGCTTGGTGGCCCGTCTGTCACAATTTTTCTCCACTCGAGCACGCCATTGCCACTTCCTTCCCTCGGGTTTGGGGCTGGGCATGCAATCCGCCACGTAGGGGACGCGTGCCCAAGTTGGAGCACCCGTCACTCCACTCTTCCCCAGCACTCCTCTCTCACTCTCTCTCACCTGCCCCAAGTGCCATTGTTGCTGCTGCTCCTTCTCTCCTCGTGGATCTCCATTTTCACTCATCCCCAAGCCAAGCCAAGCAGCATAAGTCGTCATCTAGAGGCCCCCAGCACTATCCCTAGCCTCCATTCCCCCTCCATTGCAGCGAGCTCGCCGAATCGAGGAGTTTTTCCCGAAATCCCCATTTCAGCGCCACTTTTGCCCCCTTATCGATTTTGTCATCCTCGGTGAGTTCTAGTTCGATTCCTTGCATGAGAACTCAACACTATGATGCATCTCTCTAACAACTTTCCCCTTTGACTTTGTGACCGAGGTAGCCGCAGTTCGCTCCTTTGCATCGTTCTTGTGGTCCAAGGCACCTCCACGGTGACGCCTACTTTCCGGGCTGTTTCCTCACCATCCTTTCCAATTTTGGTGATCTCCACGGTGTAGTGAAGCTCTCCGTCCAACCCTCATCAAGTTTCGTCACCTTCGTTGAGCTCAACCTCTCGACAAAGCCTCGCCGGAGCCACTACTAGGTGCCGCCCAAGTTCCGGTGAGCACTTCAGCTTGGGAGTGGCCAAGGTAGGCTCTCCTCATCCCACTGATCATTTGGCTTTTTGTTTTATAAAAATTGGCTCCTTCTCGAGCAAGAATGGTCGCCACCGGTCGTCCAAGGTCGGACAAGTCCGCCATTGCGGACAAGTCCGGTGGTTTGCTCTCTGGAGTCCAGAAGTTGGTCGGACAAGTCCGAGACCGGACTAGTCCGGACTTGCGGACTAGTCCTTGCAGACTAATCAGATTTAATTTCAAAAAAAGAGAAAACCTTGTAACATGCGTGAAAATAGTAGAAAGCTTAGAAAAATATGAAACAAAGTTTGTTAGAACCATGATGTGAAGATCTACAGATCTAAAGTGAAATCATTACATATAAGTTAATTTCCTAATTACACATTAATAAATTAATATTCGCCTTGTTTAATTAATACATGCATTTGTACATTCCCATAAATCATGAGTTCATGCTAGTGTGTTCTCCATCATGCATGTAACCCGTTTCATAATTTTTGCATCATGTCCACTTTGAATAATTTAAAGTTATCTACTTATCTTTCCTAGCCCTATGTTAATCTTAGCGAGATAACCAAATTTAATATACTAAAAGTTATCAACTCATGCTACAACATGACTAACTTTAGAATCTAAATCATTGCAAATTCATTGCATTAGTTTTGTGCATCGCATCATGGCATCCATCCTCATACATATGCTTTTTAGTTATCTAGTGATCGGCGCATTGGAGCGTAACGTGGGTGATGTGAAGGGTGATGCTGTTGTGATTGATTGTCGTGAAACATCTACAAACCCCAGGCAAGCACCATGCATCTTGCACCCTATTTTGGATCAACTTTTAATATTGATCTTGTTTGGTTGTGTTTATGTCTTGCATTAAGTGGGATATTAGCGGCATCTATGAAGATGAATCCTATTTGCTGCATTACCCATTCCTTGAGTACTTGCAATACCGTTGTCCTTGAAATGTTCTTGTCTAGGGTGGGAGTTTCTTCTTTACGGTGTGTCTGCTTAGCCATGTTTAGACCGGTAGAAGTCGAATCGGTGGAAAGTCACCACCTTTTTGTGAGCATAGGATCTTTATCTTTTGGATACTAGTACGTTGACTTATTTATCACATGAAAGGATTAATTTGAGACCGGATGGGGATGATGTATAGGGTGGATTGAGAAGGCTGGGTCTTCACAGTGGTAGCCCCATCTGTGTCGATTAAGGACCGGCCGTTGTTGATTGTTGGCCTAAGCACTTTCTGTTCATACCACATGTCGAATATAATGGTAAGACAAGTCGAATATCTCATTTGCATACCGGCGTTTGGGCGATGACGGCACGTCTTGAATGACACGCACGAGTGACCGCTGGGCTCCCACAAGTCACGGGACCGATCCTCTCTGGCATGTTGATTGTCCAACCGTTCGGGAATGGATGAGAGAAAGGTTGACATGAGTGCCCTTTTATGCAACGTCGTGAGTTGCATAAGCCGAATGGTCCTCAAGTCGTGTGGGTACAGTTGAACTCCCCTGCAGGGTGTATAATCGGTTCGAATCACCGCGATCTCGATCATGATCAAGCTTGGTGTCTCTCAATTTTCATCGTAGTTAATAACTTCACTTAAGTAATCATTGGTGGGATAGGTTATGAGATATCTTGGAGATGTATTGTTGGACACATCTCGTTGTTGATGTTTTACTTAAGGATAGTAAAGTTGGTGTAATAGTGTATATTGCCCATTAGTTTTATTTTATGCTTATGCTTATGCTTATAACACAATTAATTACTACTGCCATTACGCAAGAAAGTTTGAATATCCAATGCATTATTTCCTTGCCAATGCTTTACTCATGATCCTTGGAGCCACGACTAGCCCATGGGTAAGTCTTGCTGAGTACCTTCGTTCTCACGTTTGCTTTGTTGAAGTTTTGCAGGTGTTTTTGATTGGCCGTTCCTAGCTTGATGGTGGTGTTGGTGGGCTGAGCACAACCATCTCTTTGGTTTGTTTTGAAAATATTTTTCTTTGCGTACTCCTTGTATCCGCGTTAGAACCTAAACCGAATTTGGCCTTACCAACTTATGTTTTTAGAAAGTTTGGGAGGGGAAAATATCACCCTATCACTCTCATTCATGTAAGTTGTTTTTGTAACCACTCTATTTATGATTTGTAATAACTTCTCTAATTATTTTAAGTATGTGTGATCCGTTGTGAAGCATGTAACATTGGTTACCGATATGCTCATGTTCTAGGCGTTGTTTGGGAAACATATCAGGGGACTACCGAGGTTAATTTCTCGTTAGTCGAATTTCAGACTCAGCATGCCATTTGAGGAGGGCGAGTTAATTCGACTAATTAGAACTCAACTTAGACGGTTTTTGACAAAAAAATAAATAGAAATTTAGCCCGATCACAATCTTTAGTTCATTTTCTTCAGCTCTTTTTCACCCATATATGTATGTCAACGCAGATGAATTGCCCTGCTAAGAGTTAGAATCATACCTATTAATGATCAATCAATTTGCCATGTAAAAAGTAGAAAGAGATTCATCACTGAAGTAATTTGTGCTTGAGGGGCGTCAGGAATTGAATCTCCAACGTCCGAGCTGTCGTGTTCAATTGACTCAATTGTTCCTGCAGGGCAGCGGTTGGGAGTAGCTGTAGGAGACTGGCCGCTGAAGGTTGCACAAAAAACTCACATGGTAAGCGTATGACTAGATGCACGCTGCTAAAGTCCTAGAAAGTAAAAGTGATTCTTGTGGCAGATCAGGTTTGTGCATGCGGCTCAGGACATGTTTCTTTAGTCTAGAGCTTTTTAAACTGCTGCTTACTATGAGCATTTGCACGACTAGTTTGAATAATATTACTATGGAAAATTTGTCTGTGGGACACCGACTATTGATCGCTTTGTTCAGATCACACTACATGTCTTGATTTTGTCCTGAAGACACCATAAAATTATTTTTTTTTGTTTGTATCACATTATGTTAATTATTCAAATATTTTTAGCAGTCAAGATGAGAAAGAAAGAGGAGAAAAAATTGTGAGTGCCCTTTTAACTTGAGACATGTATCATCTGATACGATCACTATCCTAATTCTCATCATCTAGTGCCTATTCTATCTTATTATTAGATATGCATAGTTGATCGGCTAGAGAAAACCTAGGATGAATATTTAGATTGATACTGACATAGCAGGAAATAAAAAAAAAGGAAAAGTGCTAGCATTACAGCTACTAAAAAGTTTAAGTACCGAACGTAGTGTGCTATGGACCAAAAAAAACAGTTTCGATATCATTGTTATTATCTATTATTGCATTATTGGTATCCTTGTTCACATGTGATTATTTTTGTAATGACAAGAGTGGGCAAATTTATGTGGATTATTGTTTGTTCGCAAGTGATTATTCCAGTGGCGTTAGTGGGTATTAACAAAAAGACATGGATAGGGGTACTTTGAACAAGTATTTCTTTGCCAAATAAGATAAGGGATATATATATTGGACTGTCCATAGGCATAAGTATGATTAATAGAATTAATATCTACTACCTCTGTTCCAAAATATAAGCATTTATAAGTTTAATCAAAGTCAAATCTTTTTAACTTTGACTAATAATATCTAGAAAATTACGTACTTTTTTATATAGAAAGATATTTTTTATGAAAGCTTATTTCATGATGAATCAAAAAAATATAAACTTTAAATGATAAAATATCATTAATTACTTATTATTAATGATCCGCGAGTAGTTATTTATAGTGGCCACGACTAGCAGGCATACCTATAAATAATCTGTAGAATCAGCTAGAGATTGTTAAGTTGTCACCAACGGCGATACACATTGCGGAGTCGGGAAAAAAAAGCAATACACGTTGCGTGGCTTGGAGCACTGGAATACGCACCAAAGAAACGATAAGTTTACTTGAGACCTGTCGGGCTCATGTACCTCGGGCACTTGACAGTCTGCACTCGTACTTGTAAGACCCTGAGTTAGGGGACGGACGGCAGCGTTCGGGCGCGCGGTCTGACCCTCAAGGCGATCTACGAAAACCGCATCAAGACACGGAGACGCTGACCTCCAAAGACCGACCCTCGGAGAGACCGACCTCTAGGAGAGAGGTACGGCATTATGATATATTTACTCCGGCGGCCAACCGCCAACCGCACTGACGGGATCGGACGAGTTTCACCACGACGACACTCCAGCAGAAGCCGCAGCAGTCAATGGACAAGTCCCGACGGCACTGTGGCTGGCACAACAGTGTCGGACAGGCACTACAGTGCTCGCCGCTGCGTGCGACGCGACGGACCACGCCAGCGCATGGGCAAAACGAATGATGGCGACGACAATGAGGGGCCTACCTGTCAGCGAGACGGCAGAATCGCGTAGGGCCCACCATCCTGTAACCCCGGACCGCCCTATATAAGAAGGGCCCGAGGAGCGGAAGGAAGAAAACAGAAAAGAAAACGAGAAGTAGAAAGAGAGAAAACACGGCCAGTTTCCTGAGCTCTCGCATCCCTTCTCGCATGCAACCCCACTCATACGTGCTCCGAGCACTCTCGATCCACACCGGATCCTCTCGCGAATAGAGAATCCGAACCCTTTATACTTCTATGATCGAGATAATCCACTCTCTGGACGTAGGGTATTACATCGCTCGAGGTGGCACGAACCAGGTAAAAAACCCTTTTGAGTCTCTCGTAGACTAAGCCATATCGAATACGAAGACACACCACCCCTGCAATCGTATTTTCGTACTGTGCCGATAGTCAGAACACCGACAAGACCTTTGTCCAAAAGAATGCATCAAGACCTCACAAATCACTAGGCCTGAGAGACACCAGGAATAACCGTTTTCCGAGTTCTTAGAACTCCTCAAGAAGGCACGCTCCAAATGCAAGCCGGCGGGGAACTTGCTCTCATGCTCATCCCCTCTTCGCACAGATATTGCCCATTGCAGAGGAGGAGCATCTAGCGAGTGCTACCGGCGAAGAAATTCGCTCGATGGCTCAATAACTCACCATGAGGGCCACGAGCTGGTAAACAAAACAGTTATGTGCATTATAGTTAGAGTCATTGACAGATTCTAACGGTTGGATTATGTTCATTGAGGAGATAAATTAATGCTCATATGACTAGAACTCCTACAGGGCGACAGTAATGCTTGCACGAAAATTATTAAAGACTTGGCCGGGGCCGGGCGGGTATTATCAGAGTGGATCTAGAACGACAAATTGTATGTCATGATCTCCAGCACGGGAGAAGTGTACCTGTGGAGTGCATGGAACATTTCAGCTGAATTTGTCGATCGCAAGTAATTGCTCAAATTTACAATTATTTTCGTAGTACTACCTCTGTTTCAAAATATATGCATTTTTAAGTTTGGTTAAAGTTAAATTCTTTTAATTTTTACTCATAATATCTAAAAAAATTATATAATTTCTAATATAAAAATATACTTTTTATGAAAGTTTATTTCATGATGAATCAAAAAATATAATTTTATATAATAAAATATTATTAATTCTTCATTATTAATGGTCAAAATGATAAAAGTTTAACTTTGACTAAATCTAAAAATACTTGTATCTTGAAAAGGGGGGAGTATTAGTCTGTGCCAGAATGGTTTGGTCTCTTATTCTTTCCTTGAGTGCACGCAGCGTGGGCCGGGCTAAATGTGCCGGCATGAAGCCCGACCATTTTTGCCCGGCATGATGTGCAGCCAGACCGGGCCGGCCCGAAGCACGACACAGGCCATGCCTGGGCCTAGGCGCAAGCCCATTGGCACGGCACGGGGCACGGGCACGGCCCTATTAGGCACGACACTCGGCCCGTGTAGCCCGTTAGGCACGGCACGGCCCATCAGGTCGTTGGGACTTTTATTTGAGATTTAACGTTAAATACATATAATTTGACCAATTTATAGCTAAATTTTAATATCTTAAATGTTATATAATTATTTTTCAGTAATTTTTTTTAAAAAAAAGAAGTTTTTTTTTTGCTTCGGGCCGACACGGCACGGCACGGATAAACCCTGTCGGGCCGTGCTTGGGCCTAGACTGATGGCCAGTGGGCTGGCATAGCACAAACTGATTATTTAACGGCCCGTGCCAGGCCACTTTGAAAGAGGCACAAGCCCGTCCAGGCCTGGGCCGTGCCAGCCCGGCACGAGCCTGTCTGGGCCTAGGCCGTGTTGGCCCGGCACGGCCCGTTGGGCAGCTATACGTATCGGACTGCTGCGTGCTGGAAATTTTATTCAGTTTCTATTGACTGTATATGGTCCATTTTATCCGATCCTACATTAGTACATTTTGTTGATATATGTCCCTAAATATAGAGACTGGGCCGGGGCATGTGATTTTGAAGCATTACGAATCGACCAGATCAGTTCAGTGGCGACACGCTCTCTCTACCCACCACCATAAAGCACAGTGTGCAACTTGCCTTTACTCTTTGTTACTCCCTTCATCAACGGAACCCAGTAGCCATCAGCTCACAGCTTTAAAATTTGTAGATATGTGGTTCCTTTGAATTCAAATGGTACGTTGTATCCATCGCAAAAAAATAAAATGGTACGTTGTATTGTAGAAGGCCTAGTTGCAGCTTTTGAGACCAAGAGACCTCAAATTGCTGCCACGGGCCTCTGGCTGTGCGCAAGTCAAGTGTATTCAGATCAGGTTTCCTTCTTGGAGCAAAAAAAAACATGATACTGCATGTCTGCATCTCCCATTTCACTCTTGGCTAGGCGTATATTCATGGCATGCAGCATGGGCTACGCGTGGATCAGGATCGCCTTCCTTCAGCTCGTGAAGGTAGCGCGTGACTTCACTGCCCCATCGACCGTTCAAGCCATTCAACGGCTCGCATACGCCTCTGCTGTGCAGATCGCTGTTGTCAGACACGCTAGGTTTTCTTGGCTTTCGGTTGAAGGTTTTGAGAATATGGGACAGTATATCTTTTCAAAATAGAGCGGACCATTGGTGAGCTCTTATTCTGTACAAATAGTTGATTCCGTCCCTAGAAATGCAAAATCAAACAATTAGGATGTGATTAATGTCGATGAAAATGATCCTTGGGCAGATTGAGATAAGGTCCAAAATACGCATCTGTGGTTGCCTTCAGCAAAAGCTACACAGTTGAGGATAGGACCGAGATGTATTCGGAATTCACTTGTATCAGTTTCTTGTCCTCATTCAAAGCAGACTGGGAGTAGACTCACCAAATCAAAAGGTATGATATGCAAGAAGCCAGGTTGTTAACCATGTGCAGAGCCATGAGGCACCTGCTCCATGTAAGTGAAACCTCATCGTGAGCCACATTGTTAACCACAAAGAAAATATACGGCTTTTGGGGAAACACAGGTTCCAGTGGCCACATCATTGGCCATCTTGATGATACAACTGGTTGTTTGGGTATACCTAACAATCTTACAAAACAATTTACTACTAAGTATAGTTGTTCAAATTATGCAAAATTAATTAGCAAATCAGAATTTGCAGCGTTTTGGGACTCTAGCAAATCGGGACTAGCTATCTCCCGATGTTTTAGGAGTCAATAGGAACTCCTGAAATCACGTAACCTGCAGATCATCACCAGTTCCAAAGATATTGAGTACATGGCTATGTCAAAAGAAATTACAAAACTTTCTAAATCTAGCTTTTATAATTAGCTGTTGAAGATTCTCTAAGAGTCACAAGGCAAGACAACATCCCACTACACAATGGCTCAATCCCGCATCTGCACCCGTGAAAAGAATTTTGGTTAAAAAAAAAAATTACCAGCCTAGACCAGTAAACTGAATCTGCTGAACATTGGTGAATTTCGGTCGAAAATTCTATAAAATTTGGACAAAATTTGCCGAAAATGATAAATTATTGATATAAAATGTCTACACCAACCGAAATTATCAGTGAAAATCATTGAATTTCGACCATTTTTTACTGTTCTGTACAGTCCTCAACAAAGAACAGAGTAGGTGTGATCAACTCGTATCTCAAGTACTAGGCGTTTTGCATGTCTATTGGAGACGAGAATACGTTGTGGCAAAAGCAATGAATCAATTTCTTTGCCCTAACTTTTAGTGAAATGGATAAATTGTTGGATGCTCTAAAACTGATAGATCATATGATAAATCAAGCGATGATGCTACTTATAACTTTGATTATCTTATATTTACAATTTGTTTTTTAATTCACTGTTGTGGGAATTTTTTCGTGGCTGATTGGCTTGGGATACGCAAGTTTAGAGCCCTGCGTTCGTCACTTCTGGCCACAAAGCAAATATGCAGGTTTTTCAGGAACCTAATAATTTGGTCACTGACCCAACATTTGCGATACATTTGTATACATGCACCCACCCTATCACATGATTGGTGAGCTCCATAGAAATGAGTAACACCAGAGTGATTTTTTATTCCACTAGAGCAATCTCATCTTGTCCAAACAAGATTGAAGTCTGAATAAGTCCAGGGGAAGGGCCCCAAACACAAGCAATGGGTATAGAAATGGCTAGCACACTAACCATAAAATCACTTACAGATGGATTTACATCCTTTCAAGTAAGAAGACGACCTAGGTGATCAGGTATAGCTAGACACAGACAGGTATCTTAAGATATAGTCCCACCACTCTTTAATTGTTGTCGCCGTTGACTTTTAACATCAACTTTAACTATTCGTTTTATTTAAAAAATAAATTTAAATGTATAAAATTATAAGATGTAATTAAAATATCTTTAATGATAAAGTAAATTATAACAAAATATATTAGTTACCGCATCCAAACTCCAAGCATTTCCAACAGCATCTAAATTTTGATTAAGACAATTATTGGCATACAATTCTGAAACAGAGACTATAACCACCCATAATTAATCTCTAGTGACACTTACGGTATCGATCTATGCAGCTAAGCTACAACATTTTCAATTCGAAACTTGTCTTTATTTTATTGAATGAATAGAATGAATAACAATCACAAAAATAGTAACTCAAGTAATTACATTGTAAAAACAAATAATATTGTTTCAAAAAAAAATCTCAATCTCACACACAACAAACAAGCATACACTCACGTTAGGATGGTGTGAAGAACACACCCTTCCACCCTCCACTCTCAATCGGTGATCCCGCACTCTGCACTCAGTACATTATTGAAAATGAAATCATAGGTTTGAATCACACACCAGCAGATAATAAATCGATTAGACCGCCAAGCATCGGTTTTGCTCAGCAAAGGACTTGTATGCGAAGGCGCGGAGCACTGCCTGGTGGTAGAGCACGGCGATGGCCGAACCGAGGAGGGGCCCGATCCAGAAAATCCACTGGTCCTGCCAAACCTTTCTCTGGTTTACGACGACGGCCGGCCCCAAGCTCCTGGCCGGGTTGATGCCGGTCCCGGTGACGGGGATGGTGGCGAGGTGCACCGTGAACACGGCGAAGCCGATCGCCAGCGGCGCCAGCACCGGGACAGGCTTGTCCCTGGCTTTGCGCTTCGCGTCGCCCGCGGTGAGAACGGTGTAGACGAGCACGAAGGTTCCGACGATCTCCGCGGCTAGCCCCTCGGCCTTGGAGTAGCCGGCGGCGACCACGTTGGCGCCGCCGCCGTACCGCGCGTAGCCGTGCGAGCCGTGCACGGCCCTGACGAGGCCAGCGCCGCAGACGGCGCCCGCGCACTGCGCCGCGACGTACAGCGCCGCCCGCGCCAGCGACACCTTGCGCGCGAGCAGCGCGCCGAAGGTGACGGCCGGGTTGATGTGACCGCAAGAGATGCCCGCGGTGCAGTAGACGAGCACGAAGATCATGCCGCCGAAGGACCAGGCGATGCCCAGCACGCCGGCGCCGCCGCCTGCCTCGGCTGCGGTCAGCTGGCGCTTGTGGCCGATGACGGTGGCGATCGTGACGTAGACGAAGAGCAGCGTGGCCACGAACTCGGCGATGGCCGCGCGGTACAGGCACCACTTGCCGAGCTCGCCGGAGCTCAGTAGTGGCACGGGGCAAGGGTCAGTGTACGGCTTCTTATAGCAATCTGTGCAGACCACGCAGCAGCACCTGCTGCCCGCCGTATCCATTGACGCCACCCAATCGTCTGCTCGCAGCTGCTGTGTTTGTGTTCTAATTAATTACGTGCTCCGATCGATCACTTGCAGCAATAGTGTATTTATAGGCTGTTCTTGCGATATTATTATACTCCTTGATGGAATTTATACGTCCATAGGCAAGGCACGCAAAGTGAGCTAGCGTGCTGTCTCTCCATAGCTAATATTCCTCGTGTCACCACCGGAAACCGAGCATTTGCCGAGTGTCGGAGGCACTCGGCAAAGTTTATAAAACACTCACCCACGGCAAAGCCCACTCGACTTGGTTTGTGACGGCAAAAAGCTGTTTACTGAATGTTTTTTGTCGTGCACTCGGTAAACCCTTTGTCGAGTGCGATATCGACACTCGGCAAAAAAAAAACACTCGGTAAAATTTAAAACTAAAAAAGCCTGAAAAAAAAAAGCAAAATTTTTTTTTAATCGAGAGAGGCTCTCACATTTTTCGCGCACTAGCCGATCGCGATATTTTTAGAAATCATCCGATCGCGGCCAGCCGGATTCGAACCCGCGACCTCTCCCTCGCGCGCGCGCACCGCCTTTAACCACTGCACCATATTGTCACTTGCGTTTAGATTCTATTTTAGTTTCACACATATTATACTAAACTGAGTGTAAATTGCTTGTTTGAGGCCCTAAACGAATTCAAATCAAAAAATCGTCAACAACAAACTTTCATAACTTTTCCAGATCTACAACTTTCATTTTGGTAGTTTCTCCATCCGAGGTCGTTTACAACATTTGAATTTCAAATTTAAAAAAATTCAAACGTAGTTTTCAATAACAAGATGATTTCAAATCAAAAAGTTGTCAACTACAAAGTTTTCTAATTTTTCGAGATCTATAACTTTTATTTTGGCTGTTTCTCCGTCCGAGGTCGTTTGAAAATTTCAAATTTTGAACTTGCATGTTTCCGAGTGTTTTTTCTTAGCACTCGGCAAAACAGGTATTTGTCTAGTGTTTTTTTTACGCTCGATAAACAAGAAACATCTGATTTTTCAAAGCATATTTGGAGCAGCAAATTAATTCAAATTAAAAAGTGTTCAACTACAAAGTTATATAACATTTTAAGATCTACAACTTTTATTTTGGTCATTTATTCATCGGATATAGTGGCAGTAAAATTGTTCATAAGTCTTATATACTTGTCTTATAGTTTTATAAAACTATACAAGAGATGTAGATTTTACGAACAACGTTACTATCGCTTTGTCGAATGAAGAAATGATCAAAATAAAAGTTGTAGATCTTGAAAAGTTATACAAGTTTGTAGTTAAAAACTTTTTTATTTGAATTAATTTGCAGCTCCAAATGTGCTTTGAAAAATCGAGTGTTTCTTATTTGTTGAGTGTAAAACAAAAAACACTCGGTAAATAACTGTTTTGCCGAGTGAAAAAAAAACACTCGACAAACATGTACGTTTGCCGTGTGCAAAAAAAACACTCGGCAAACATGCAAGTTTGCCGAGTGCAAAACAAAAAACACTCGACAAATACCTTATTTGTCGAGTGTAACCAAAAAACACTCGGCAAATACTTTATTTGTTAAGTGTAACAAAAAACACTCGGCAAACTTTTATCGAGTGTTTTTGATGTAGCTCTCGGTAAAAAGTTATTTATCGAGTGTCCGAAAAATTACACTCAACAAACTATCTAGCACTCGGCAAACATCCGGCTAGGACAGGGTAGGATTGCTTTCATTGGGTTAGGATCGGGGGAGAATATCTTGTTCGAAACAATGGAATTTATACGTCCATAGGCAAGGCACGCAAAGTGAGCTAGCGTGCTGTCTCGCCATAGCTAATATTCCTCATAATAGAACAAATAAGAAGATACTAGACAGAATAGGGTAGGATTGCTTTCATTGGGTTAGGATCGGGGGAGAATATCTTGTCCGGTTTCGAATATAGATATATTTGTTCTTTCGCAACTACGAATTTAGAAGGTGAGCAACGTTGTTAATACCTTATTTTTCCCCATCCTACAATTTTATCCCTTATTTGTTCCTCTTCGAATTAACTTCCCATTAATACCTAAATTCTAAGATTGTATCCTATTTTTACCCCTTTCCGTTTGCCAAATCATCAATTGAAACAGTTACCGTCATGTTAACTGGACCACTCCGTTACAAAAATTTTAATGACGAAAATACCCTCGGCTGTTTGGGAGGCGACTGGACCGAACGAACACCAGCCGAGCCGTATCGAGTTCCAGAACGAGTCCAAGCAGCGCAGCTGCACATGCGCTGTTGGAGAATCACATCTTAAGTAATGATTAAATTAATTTTAGTAATTAAGAAAAGATTAAATATAGTGAGGTTCGAAATACTACGTACGATGCATATTAGCACTACGATCCAAATTTGTCGAAGCAATCGTGATCCTTTCGATACTAGTAACAGAATACATATAAATAGTAAAAAAAAGAGAGATGCATGTCATCTTTACAGTAAGTTTGTCGACGCAAATATTGCACAAATAGTAAATGAAACAGACTATCGATGTAGATGCAGCACGTGACCGAAGCGAAGAGGAAGCACTCAAACGGCGTCGAGAAGAAGCAGACGAATAGCAAGCAGTCACAGAGACGCTTTCCAAACATCTTATACGGCCCTTACCCCGTGCAGACACACGACGGGACATGAGTTTCGGAGACCTGCTCTCTCGACACCAATGGCACGTCGGCGACAGATGGAAAAAAAAAGAGCATTGCAGCACTCAAAAGAGAGGAGAATAAGAGAATGATTGTGTGTGTTCTAAACGACGTCTCGCCTCCCTATTTATACATAAGAGCTCTTACGTATATGGTAAGCAGGCTGTCATGTATAGCATATATATATATATATGGTAGCCAGCCTACCATTTATATGAAAATGATAACTAGCCTACCATTTATACGAATATAGTAATCAGCCTATCATCACAAGAATAATTGCTTATCAAAATTGATGGACGCAATATTCTTCTTACATATGTATGGGAGCCTTTGAGATTTATGGAATGTTATTTAGAAAACTTTACAAATACTCTTAACAATCCCGCACTAGATCGCGGAGGTACGCTTCAAATTCTCCCCGTACTAAAGTACTCTTAATATACCAATTTTTCAGTGGAGACGATTAAGGTTGAACATCCACCTAGAACATCAAGCTACACTAATCGACAACTACGCAATAGACTAGGCTTTAAATTGACAATTTGGTGTGAACAAGTTTCACATGAGGCCTTACTAGTACTTGGCTGCCAAGTGTCAACCCCGCAGGTGAAGCTTATAAATCATACTCCTGTCTCACTTCATGAGTCTCTTAAAGAATACCTCATTTTTATAAACTGTGACTAGCAGTTAGACTCACATAGGTGTGTTCTCACAAAAATACTCTATAAGATAGTATGTTGCTATAAAAACCTCAGAACACATTAGAACAATAGTCCGCCTGCCTTACAGAAATGAGAGTTCTGCATCTTCAATGGAGTGGATTAGTAATAAGTTACTCTTCCATCAACCAACAGTTTGTTCTTCCTAGTTCCTAATTCATAGGAACTCTAATCAAATAGGTTGGGTTACCACTGTGATTAACTCACATGGATCTCAATCCCATCTTCGATGCATTATCAATCACAGTGCGCGATAATCTCTTAATAAAGGGATCTGCCAAGTTTTTAGATGTATGGATATATTCCACAGCTATTACTCCAGAGCTTCTCAATTTTTTTACAGACTTCAATCTGCTCTTCACATGTTTGTTCGACTTCATATTATCCTGACTATTGCTCACCTTTGTAATAACTATTTGATTATTATAGTTCATGAGAATAGCCGAGATTGGTTTTTCAACCACAGGTAAGTCTATCAACAATTCTCTCAACTACTCAGCTTTAGTACAAGCTTGTTCAGAGCCGTAAGCTCTGCCTCCATAGTGGATTTAGTATGAATCGTCTGTTTGCAAGATCGCCATGAGACAGCACCACCACCTAAAGTGAAAACATATTCACTAGTGGCCTTTAACTCATCGGCGTTTGTAATCCAATTTGAATCACTATATCCTTCGAGTACAATAGGATACTTTGAATAGTGAATTCCATAACTCATTGTACATCTTAAATAACACAACAGTCGATCGGTACCACGCCAATGATCATCTCTTGGATTAGATGTAAATCTACTCAGTTTGTCCACAGCAAACGAGATGTCAGGGCGAGTTGCCCTAGCTAGATACATCAGTGACCCAATGATTTGAAAATATCTTAATTGATCCTTTTCTAGTCTTTAGTTCTTTCGAAGTATTAGACTAGGATCATAAGGGGTCGGAGAAGGTTTGCTACCCATGTAGCCAAAATGGCTCAATACCTTTTCTACATAATGAGATTGTAACAAGGTAATCACATTCTCTCTTTTGTTTAGTTTAATATTTAGGATCATATTCGCTTCACCAATGTAACACTCCGTGTTTCTGAATAAAGAAACAATGTTGTTCAAATTTGAAATCAAGAGATCCGAGCTCAACCCTTTCCAGCAAATTCACGTATCAAATAAAGATTCAAATTTCAAAATGTAAGTTCAAACATTTTCAGTGAAATTTGGTGAAACAAAATTTATTTTTTTTTGAAAGGTTTGTAAAGACTTGAATTTTCTAAATTTTTGTGAAATTTTATTTGCAAGTTAAAAGGCCCCAAATGAATTATTTCTCTCAAATTGATATTTGGATTTCAAAATTTTATAGAATAAAATTTGTTTGGAATTTGAACTCGGGCCCAAAATAAAAGTTGTTCCTTTACAAAAGTTCTACCACCCTGCAAAGTTGCTCGGAAAGTGCTGTTTTCGGATAAAAAACAGAGCAATGCCGGAACTTGGAAAAACAGAAAAATTGGAAAAGGAAGCGAGAATCGCCTGTCAGCGACACTGTGCAGCCTCCTCCTACCTCCGGCTGCCAGCGCAGCCGGACAGATGCTGCACGCGCCGAGCGCCTTCTCTTGCATGCGCGCCACGAGTCCCGCGACCGACCCCGCGCGCTGGACACAGCGCTCCCCGCGTGTTCAAGCCTCCCTCCCGGCCGAGCCCTCTCTCACTCGTTCTCTCTCTCGCAGCCTCTCTGCCGAACGACGACGACTGCCATCCTCGAGCGCCCCAACTGAACCACCCCTAGCTCTCCACCTCCGGCGAACTCGTGCACCACCCCGTCCTCCCATTTCCCCGGCCATCCTTTGTTGACTCTTTCCCGTGCGCGCGAACTAATTCGAGTTTTCCTCATTTTTGCAAGTCCGCGGGCAGCTGCCGTTCTCCGACAAAATCCGGCATGCCCCGGTGAGTTTCCTCTTGATTCCTCTCGGCCTTGTCTGTGTCAGCCCCTAGCGCATCCTATGGAGTCTTCCATCGATCGGTTCCTTCAATGTTTGCCTAGGGATTTTTGAAGCTTCGACGCGCCGACCGCGGAACCCGTCGACCCCGACGGTGAGCCCCCTGCTCTGGCTTCCCTCGACGCCGACATCACCCGGGCCGGTCCTCTGCAAGCCGTCACGAAGCTCTCCCTCAAGTTCTCGTTCGAGTTCGTCTTCGGGAGCGCCCTCATGTCATCGCCGAACTCCGTGTCAGAGCCGCCTCTCGCCGCCGGCCGTCTCCGGTAAGAAGCTCCACTCGTTGACCCCATCACTGGATTCCTTGCATGCCGGTGATCGTTTTGGACTAGAACCCAATTCCCTTGTCCCTATTCGCCGCTACCCGGTTGGCCGTCGGCCGCCGTGCGCCATGGCGGCGTCCCTGGCCGCGCGCAACTAGGCTAGGCCCCGCGCGGGTGGGCCCAGCGAGCCCAACCTTGCCGCCCCTGTGCGCCAAGAGCTGTGAGGCCCAGCGCCCCTTTGGGCCGTTTTGAGGCCTTGGCCCACAATGGCTGGAGAATTTTACAATTTGCAAAATGATTTATTAAGTTGCTAAAAAATGCTTTCAAGTTGTAAAATTAGTAGAAACTCCATTATAGCTCAAAAAATTATGAAATAAATTTTGTTAGGATCCTCTCAACTAGAACAACATTCAGAAGCAAACAAGTTTTTATTTTATGCATGAAATAAATTTAATTATTATAGATCATTAAATAATTCATTAATGCATTATCATTATTCCTTGACATGATAAAATCTTAAAAAAATTCACTTTTCTAAACTCTATGTTTTTGCAAAGTTTCATATATATTTTCAAAAAAAAAGAATTTTATAAATGTTTTATTTTGTTAAACACTATTTAACTCATTATAAATCCATTTAATTTTAATAAATCTTAGAAAATTTACTCTTCTATTTATTTAGTTAAATTTTGTGCTTGGAAAGAGTTTTGTATTTAATTTCATCACAAATAATTTTAAAATGATTTATTGAGTTCAAATGGTATTTAAATCTCTATAATTTTATTTAATTGTAACAAATCCCAAAAATTTCTTAAAAATTCAACTATAACCTTTATAATTTTATGAATAACTTAAATTATATTTTATGTTTTCGAAAACCATTTTAAAAGAAGTTTTATAACTAAATTTACTAGCCAGCTTTTGAAAATAAAAACCTATCATTGTATATGATGCCATTTAAAGATTAAAAACAGCATAATCTAATACTTTGCACATCATTCATGTATAAGACCCGACCCATCCCAGAAGAGCTTGAAGGTGTTCCTTTGGCAAAGGAAGCTTAACTGTGAGCAAGCCTTGGTGCATGAACTCTGTTTTAAATTTACATTTTATCACAATGTATTATGTGGTTAATGTATTGTGCATTAAGTTGTAGGAGTTGTTTGGCACCCTAGAATGCATGATAGTGCCACTTACCTCTATTGAGTATATATTGGTATAGGTAACTCGATGTAGAGCTAGGCTATGAGTTCTAATAAACAGTAGAAGTTGAGTGAATGAGAAACCTCACTCGCGAGCTATAGGTTTTATTTTATCCCACACTTGAATAAACTTGAGACCGGGCAGAGATAGAATATAGGAGGGTTGAGAAAGCAGGGCCTTCACGGTGGTAGCCTCGTTTGTGTCGGTTAAAGACCGATTCGAGTGTGGCCCTGTTGAGCAAGTTTGAACATACCGAATACATACTGGGGACATGGGGCTCAGAAAACTGATGTATCTCGATACCGTAGTGTTTGGACGTAACCCTACCTCTCTTTCGACGGGAATAGAGAAAAGCCTTGGATCTAACCATGGATGCACCCGGCGTAGTGATCGCATTGAGGACCAAGTGCTTGGGAGAGGTGCGCGTCGGACCAGCCCTATGGTATTGTTGTGAAAGGTTGCCACGTGCGGATTCTGAAAAGCACGTACATGTCGTGTACTTCGGGTTTTTCTCAGCTAGTGTAAATCGATTATAATCGCTGCCCCTCACAGTAATGAGTACCGCTTGTTCACTGCGTCACATCTTATTAATAAGTGGACTAACAACAACAACAACAACAACAATAACAACAACAACAATAATAATAATAATATGAACGGTTTGCTTAGTTTATAGCAAATGCTTGACAACCATGTTTGATATAGTTTTACAGCGCAAATTAAATTTTCATTTCGTAACTTAATTTACCGCTAAAACATGAATACAAGGACTCACTATATTAGCGCATGTTTTGCAAATGGCCATCCCATGTGGGTCAGTCCCATCATATCTTTGGAGTCGGCTGTAGTTGGCCACGTTGACGGATAAGACTTGCTGAGCATTTGAATGCTCAGGGCTTTGCTCTCTGTGGTTTTATGTGCAGGTGATTTCTCTCTCCCTCCTCTGGACCAACTGGCAGAAGCAACCTTGAGGGTGGCTATGTCTGTTGGGAGCTCTGTTCGTCGCGCTGCTGTTTGTGTGCTGCTAGAGGATGCATCGTATAGGCTTGATGGCATCTTATGCATAGTCTCTAGGAAACTCTAATTTAGGTTCTCGCTTCCGCGCTTTCAAAAATCTTGATTTTTTAAACTTAAGCAACAGTTTGTAGCATATTTTATTGTGCTTGAGTTGTACTGTTAGTTCTGACTTCGCCGAGTGACATCCGATAAAATCCTGTGGTCGATGGATCATCTTTTCTGTGGGGCGGTCTGTCACAACCCAAATCCTTCATGTCAAAATTTTGGGATAAAAATGATTTTACATTATTTATCTCATCGAGACCTGTCCCAAAAATAAGTATGTCCTAGACATACAAATGCAAGGTTACTCCTTTACCTCCACTATGGCGGTAATATACACAAGTATCAGCTTCATTCACTGTAAACCCAACAGAGATTAAAGTCTTGTCAAACTTCTCATGCCACTGCTTGGGTGCTTGTTTTAAGCCGTACAAGGATTTCAATAACTTACACACCTTGCCCTTTTGTCCTGTTACTATAAACCCATCAGGCTGATCCATATAGATCTACTCATCTAGCTCTCCATTAAGCAAAGCCGTCTTCATGTCCATTTGATGAACAGAAGACCATTTGAGACAGCCAAGGATAATAGTATCCAGATGGTAGTGGGTTAGCAAGTATCAAAGAAATCCTCGCCTTCTTTCTGAGTATACCCTTTAGCCACAAGCCTTGCCTTGTGCTTTTCAATAGTACCATCAGGTCTTAGCTTCTTCTTAAACACTCATTTGCATCTCACTAGCTTACAACCAAGTGGTCGATATGTTATGTCCCACGTCCCATTGGCAGTGATGGAGTCTATCTCACTACGGACTGCATCCTTCCAGTATTCTGCATCAGGCGATGCATATGTCTCTTAGATGGTCGTGAGAGTATCATCCACAAGGTACACAGTGAAGTCATTACCAAAGAATTTTGCTGTCCTCTATCTCTTGCTCCTTCGAAGAGCTTCTTCACTGTCATCCTTCTCATTTTCATGCTGGTGCTCAAATGGTTCAATAACAGGTATGGATTCAGGAGTCAAATCAAATGATGAACTAGATGGAGAATATGCATCTTTCAATGGAAAAATATTTTCAAAGAAAGTAACATCACGAGACTCCAGAAGTGAATCAACTAAAATATCAGGCGTTTCAGATTTTATTACTAAGAACCTATATGCCATGCTGTGGTGTGCATATCTTAAGAAGATGCACTCAACTGTTTTAGGTCCGAGCTTGCGCTTCTTATTTATTGGTATGCTAACTATGGCTAAACAGCCCCAAGTGCGCAAGTAATGAAGTAAAGATTTTTTTCCCTTCCATCCTTCACACGGAGTAACTTCACTGTTCTTAGTAGGAACTCTATTCAAAACGTGTCAAGCTGTCAAAACAGCCTCCCCCCACCATGCCTTAGACATACCGGACGTTCCTAACATGGCATTCATCAAGTCCATTAACGTCCGATTCTTTCTTTCGGCAACCCCATTAGATTGAGATGAATAGGGATGTGTTCGTTCATGAGTTATTTCACTCTCTGAACAGAAAAAATCAAACTCATTGGAAAAGTATTCCCCACCACGTTGAGACCTAACTCGTTTTATTTTTCTTTCTAGTTGATTCTCCACCTCAGCTTTATAAGTCTTAAAACATTCTAACGCCTCATCTTTAGTTTTTAGAAGAAACACATAACAGTATCTAGTCGCATCATCAATTAAGGTCATAAAGTATCTTTTCCCTACTTTTGTCAACACACCATTCATCTCGCAAATATCAGAATGAATAAGTGCTAGTAATGTCGAGTTTCTCTCGTCTACAGATTTATCAATCTTACGAGGTTGCTTTGTTTGTACACAAGCTTGACATTTAGAACCTTTGACTTTGAAATTAAACTCATACTAGATAGCCGCGATATACAACCAAAGTTAATGTGACACAAACAAGAATGCCATATATCAGCCTCAGAATTGTTCGAATCACACACATGGTTCACAACTTTATTTGAAAAATCTGAAAAGGACAAGCGGAACAAGCCTCCGCTATCATAGCCTTTACCAATGAACTGAACAAATCTCGACACGACTACTTTATTCGACTCAAAGACCATCTTGAATCCATCTCGATAGAGAAGAGATCCACTAACGAGATTCTTGTTTATTGAGGGGGCATGCTGCACGTTCTTCAATCGCACGATCTTTCCTGAAGTAAACTTCAGATAGACTGAATCAACACAAAAAACAGAAGCATGCGAGCTGTTCTCCGTAATGACGGTTGAACCTCGCGCAGTCTGGTAAGATAAAAACATAGATATATCAAAATAAATGTGAATATTGGCTCCTATGTCTATTCACCAATCATTAGATTGATAAACAGAGAAGACACTAGGTAAATTATCATACCCAGAGCCTCCACTAGAGTCATCAATGGTCACGTTGGCAGACTTCTACCCATTCTGAATGTTCTTGCCCTTGCGATTACTACACTTTTTGACAAAGTGTTCATTCTCACCGCACACAAAGCAGACAATCTCATCCATGTTTATCTTCTTCTTGAACTGAGTAGTCTGTACAGCCTTTCTTTTTTCCTTCTGGTTCTTCCTACCAGCGTGCTGCATCATATTGGCGCTGAACTGCCCTTCAGATAGCACTGGCGGAGCATCTTTTGCCCGAGCCTTCTCTTCAATATCAAGACCAGCCAACAAATCCTCAACAGAAATGTTTTGTCTCTTATATTTCAGAGATGTGGCATAGTTCCTCCATGACGAAGGTAACTTGGCAATAATGCCCCTGCCACAAACTTGTTAGGCAATTGACATTCAATCTATTCGAGCTCCCTCATTATGAGTTAGAGTTCATGGGCCTGCTCCATGACAGAAAGGTTATCCACCATTTTGAAGTCGTGGTACTGCTCCATGACATACAGCTCGCGTCCAGCATCTGATGCCGAGAACTTATGTTAAAATGTCTCTCACAATTCTGTGCAACTCTTGATGTGCATAGACATATCGCACAACTGATCAAAGAGAACACTAAAGACGCATCCGACGAAAATCATCGTAGCCGCGGTAAACTCCTGCACCTCTTTCTCACTTTGCAAGAGGCAGCGCAGGAGGATTACCCACGACCCAAAACACGCCCATAGCCAAGAGCCACAGCTGGACTCTCGTCTGCCATCTCTTGAAGTTCATACCGTTGAACTTCTTCGATTTCATCGCATCAGCAAATCCAACCATCACTAAATGCCTATAAGGTATTTGGATTGTTGAAGATAATCGTATTTTAGTGATGATTAAATTAATTCCAATAATTAAGAAAAGATTAAATATAGTGAGGTTCGAAATACTACGTATGATGCATACTAGCACTACGATCTAAATTTGCTGAAGCAATCATGATCCCTCCAATGCTAGTAATAGAATGCATATAAATAACGGAAAGAGAGAGATGTATGTCATTCTTACAGTGAGGTTGTCGACGCAAATATTGTGCAAATAGTAGACAAAGCAGACTGTCGATGTAGATGCAGCACGTGACCGGAGCGAAGAGGAAGCAGTCAAACGACATCGAAGGAAAGTAGACGAACAACGAGTAGTCGTGGTAGCGCTTCTCAAAAACCTTATATGGCCCCTACCTTGTGCAGGGACACGAGAGGACGTGGGTTTCGGAGACCTGCTCTCCCGACGCCGATGGCACGTTGGCGACGGGTGAGAAAGACAGAGCAGCGTAGCACTCAAGAGAGAGCAGAATGAGAGAATGATTGTGTGTGTTCTGGACGATGTTTCGCCTCTCTATTTATACACAAGAGCTTTCACGTATATGGTAAGCAGGCTGCCATATATAGCACCTGTATATATGGTAGACAGCCTACCATTTATATGAATATGGTAACTAACCTACCATTTATACGAATATAGTAACCATCCTACCATCACAAGAATAATTGCTTACCAAAATTGATAAGCGCAATATTCTCCTTCCACATGTGTGGGTGTCTTTGGGATTTATGTAATGTTATTTGAAAAACTTTACAAATACTCTAACATGTGCTGCCGCCGCCGTCTGCTCGTGCGCCGCTGCCATCTACTCCTGCATCGCCGCCTACCCCTGCGCCGCCACCACCATTGTGGGCTGGACTCGAGCCGCGGTCGCCCCCGACCGATGCGGTGCGGCCTCCTGAGCCGCAGCTGCAGCCGCCCCTGCCCGACGAGACCCGACTGCCCGAGCCTCGCCGCTCTAAGAAGACCGAGGGGGCGCCGACCGAGGGGGGGGGGGCACGTCTCCGA
>BCLG01002059.1:58955-80364 GCA_001602295.1 Zoysia matrella
CTGGCGGACGCGGCGAACGCGACCCTTGGCGCGACGCGCGCATCGACCGCGCGTTGGAGGTCCAGCGACTGCGGGAGCAGGCGGCACAACTGGAGGCCCAAATGGAGTACAACCGGCGGCACGGCGGACGAGACAACGACGAGCGCAGCCTTCACAGACGATGTGGCTCTCCTTCCCTAGACCGGCGCCCTGGTCACCACGGCTTTCAGACCGTCGTCAGGGACGCCGGTGCCGGTGGTGGATGGCCCCTCCTCACCAAGGCCAACTACGCCGAGTGGTCCATGGTGATGAGGGTGAAGCTTCAGGTGTGGCACATGTGGGAGGCGGTCCGGTACGGCGACGTCGCCTACGACGAGGATCGACGGGCGCTGGAGGCCCTCTTTGCTGCAGTCCCGCCTGAGATGCAGTCTTCGCTTTCTTGCAAGCGGACTACTAAGGAGGCCTGGAACGCCATTACTGCGGCGCGTATCGGCAGCGATCGAGCCCGCAAGTCCACGCTGCAGGCACTGCGCAGGGAGTGGGAGAGCCTGGCTTTAAGCCGGTGAAGGCGTCGATGACTTTGTTCTCCGTCTTAACACTCTGCTGCTGAAGTTCGCACAGTACGGCGACGACACCATCGACGAGGAGAGCTATCGAGAAGCTCCTCCGCTGCGTTCTCGAGAAGTACAAGCAGATCACTCGCTCGATCGAGTCTCTGCTGGACCTCTCTAGGATGTCAATTGAGGAAGCGATAGGTCGACTCAAGATCGTCGACAACGACGAGCCACAGCCTCCCTCAGGGCCTGTCATCATTGGCGGGAAGCTCCATTTCACTCAGGAGCAATGGAAGGCCCGCCAAGGTGATCAGAAGAAGAGAGAGCCTTCTTCCTCGCCAGGCGGCCGCAAGCGCGGCAAGCCGCGCAAAGCGCGCGGAGGCGCCCAGGGCAGGGCGCGTGGACGACACATGAGCGGAGGGCGACCGCAGGGCGGCACGAGACGACATATGCCGCAACTGTGGCAGGCCTGGCCATTGGGTCAGGGATTGTCGACAGCCGAGGCGCGGCCAGGCTCACGTCGCACAGGCTGAGGAGGAGGATCCAGCTCTGCTCTTAGCACACGGGAGCATCGAGCTACCTCTAGCAGCATCGGCCGCAACAGCTAGATGAAAGAGATGTACGCACCATGAAAATGAAAGAAGACCCCCTTCCCTCACCCGAGAATCCGCCCAAAATCTCTACCGGGGCTACAGTTATTAACTCTTGATACAAGTGGTGCATGGTTTAGCAATCAATTCCAAGCTTCCAGTGCGCCGTAGTAAGAGTTCTCGAATCATAGCCTGGGTACTCTTTTGACTCATCGGTCTCTCCCTGCTTGACCTAGATTATCGGAACTTTATGGCCAGGCGTTCTTATATGCCTCTCAAACTTCAGAGTTGAAATACCTTGACGGGCACAAGCCTTCCTCGGTGACGGCTCCAGCGACGACAAGGTCGACGGCTGGTTCCTCGATAGTGGTGCCACTCACCACATGACGGGTCGCAGAGAGTTCTTCTCCGACCTGAACGTCGACGTGCGCAGCTCCGTCAAGTTCGGTGACTCTTCGGCTGTGGACATCAGGGGCATTGGCTCCATTGTCCTCGTCGCCAAGACTGGCGAATACCGACTCCTCACTGGAGTCTACTTCATCTCCGCACTAAAAAACTTTATCATCAGCCTGGGCCAGCTGGATGAGAATGGCTCGCGCGTGGAGATCAAAGATGTAATCATGAGGATCAAGGACCGCCATCGTTGCCTTCTTGTTAAGGTAAACAGAGGCATCAATCATCTCTACGTCCTCAATGTGCAGGTGGCGCAGCCACCTTTCAGATGAGTGACTTGGGACCTCTCTCCTTCTACCTGGGGACCGAGGTGTACCAAGACGACTCCGGCATCACACATCGACAGACTGCCTACGCCAAACGTATCGTTGAGCTAGCTGGGCTCATCGACTGCAACCCAGCTCTCACTCCGATGGAGGAGAGGCTAAGCCATCGGAGAGGCTGAAGCTCAGCCATGACAGCACGACAGAGGAGGTGGATGCCACACAGTACCGACGCCTTATGGAAAGCCTTCGCTACCTCGCCCACACGCGGCCGGACTTGGCGTTCTCCGTTGGCTACGTCAGTCAGTTCATGCAGCGACCGACGACGAAGCACCAGCAGGCCGTCAAAAGAATCATCCGCTATGTTGCGAGAACTCTTGACCACAGCCTCCACTACCCGAGGTGTCCTGGGGCGGCACATTTCGTCGGGTACAGTGACAGTGACCACGCCGGCAACATCGACACCAGCAAGAGCACGAGCGGGGTGCTCTTCTTCCTCGGCAAGTGCCTTGTTAGCTGGCAGTCGATTAAGCAGCAGGTGATGGTCTTGTCCAGCTGCGAGGCTGAGTACATAGCGGCTTCCACCGCTTCAACTCAAGCGTTCTGGCTCGCTCGGCTGCTTAGTGATCTCCTTGATAGAGACGCTGAAGCAGTGAAGCTCAGAGAGGACAGCAAGTCCGCTGTGGCTTTGGCAAAGAATCATGTTTTCCACGAGCGCAGCAAGCACATCAGAGTGAAGTACCACTTCATCCGAGGCTGCTTGAAGGAAAGGAGCGTCAGGGCAAGCTACATCAACACCAAAGACCAACTTGCTGATCTTCTCACCAAGTCTCTTGGTAGGATCAAGTTTCAAGAGCTTCGCGTAGGATTGGGATGATTCAAATCTCCCAGAAAACGACGCACAAGGCTTAGGGGGAGAATGATGGAATAAGTCTAGTGCAGGCGCTTTATGCTTTATGCCTTACGCTTTTCGCTTTAGCATCTTAAACTAGCTTTTCAGCTTTATGTTTTAGCATCTTAGACTAGCTTTTCAGCTTTATGCTTTAGCATCTTAGACTAGCATCTTAGCATATGCTTGGCTGCCCACCAGCATATATATGTATCCCCAACCCCTCAGGTTAGTTATGGCATTCTATTGAGTAAGAAACATGTAAAATTTTCCTCAACACTGAGTGTCATCCCTCACAATGCGAGTGTTGTGCCTAACACTGTCCATTAATAAACAGGGGTAAATTCATGAATCAGATTCAAGAAACAAGAGCAATGGTACAAAGTGAACTTTTGTGAGGGCAAATTGATCATTTAGAACAAAAGTAGGGGCAGTGGCGCTAAAGACCCTTCTTTTTACCATCTACAACAGCCCACATATACTTCTCTTGTGTCAGTTTCTCTTCCCGTAACGTTTTTCACCTTAAATTCCAGGAGAATAAAAAAGCAAGATAATTAGAAGTTAAACAAGCCACAGGCTGCTTTAATACTTCCATTGGCTACTTCATATATACATATATTTAACTTATTAAGATCGCTTGAACACTTATCACAATGTTTGTAGTTCTGCTAATTGACTTTTCTTCACAAAAACCAAAACAGCGTTGAGCAAGATAGGATAAACTAATACCTAGCAGTAGCTGATATCGGTACTATGATGGAACAATTCATCTTCCTCTGATCTGGGCTGCAATCTCATTTATGCCAGAATCCACGAAAAGTGCACATCTGCTTCACCTGAAACCAAATGAAAACCACAGCAATGAGTTTGTAAATTCAATCCAAGACGATGGGAATGTAAACAAAGAATACTTCCATATTTCCAACCTAGCAGTGTTAAAACAATTAAAGATACATTGCTAGAAGGCAAACACCTCGCCATATGTTTTTTTTTTCATGTCTCCTCGCCGACATTGGTATGAATCCATCCGTACTTTGATGCATAAAAATTCACCAGGTCATGTGCACTTATTTATATGGCACACCACAAGTAGTACACTCATACTCTGAATTTCAACACACACAAACCCGAAATCAAGGTTGGATGACAAAATGGATCCACCTCTCCAGACGCCAACGAAGTAATCAGAGATTAATGGCATCTGTACACGAGAGAGAGAGAGAGAGAGAGAGGCATACTTATCTTGGTTTTCATGACATAACAATCTGGAATGAGAAGGGGGCGTGGCTAGATTAAAAGTAGCTCAGTTCATCGACCCGGCCTTTAGTACAAGGAAAGCAAGCAAAATTTAGGGATTGAGCTGCGGGTGCCCACCTTGACAGGGACGCTGAGGAAGAAGAATCGCAGGTGTCCCTCGACCTCGGTGACGGTGTCGAAGAGCACGGACCCCCGCGCGAGGTCCTCGAGCAGGTAGAACGCGTCTTCCAGCACGCGTATCCCGTCGAGGTGGAGGTCGGCGTCGAGGTGCGAGACCGCGCGTGCGCGGATGCGGCCCCCGCCCGACGTGAAATGGCCGAGCTTCGTGCCGTGGTACCCGATGTCGACGGTGAGGCAGGAGTTCTCGAGCGTGAAGAGGGGGCGGCCGATGTCACTGGTTACGGGATGTAGGGGCGGCGGCGGCGGGTGGAAGGGAGGGGCAGCGCGGGCGCACCGACGCGAGACCGAGGGACCAGCCGGTGGCACTGGGTGAAAGGGAGGGGTGGGGCGGCAAACCGGAGTTGGGCGGCGGTCAGCGGCGGAGGCCCGAAAGTGGCAGAAGCGCGGTAGCTCAGGATTCACATCCTGTGGCCGGAGGTTGTTGCTCGGGGTCGAGGGGCGCGGGTAGTTCGTCGGGTGGGATCTGGCCCGCACGATTGATGGAGTTTGTTGCTCGGATTTCTCATCGATGCCGTTGAACCACCAACAACGGAGGGAGCCGCGGAAGCCGGAAGACGGATGATGCAGCAGCGTGACGAGATATATCTATTGTACGGACGACACTTACGCACTGCTTGGTGGAGGCTCTGGCTCTTAAAGATGGCTTCGACTCTGGGTTCTTTAAAAAAAATTTTAAAAGTTTTATGACTCGGCTAAAACATTTAGTAATAAGGCTTTTTCTTTGGTTTTTTTATTTTTTTAGGGTGAATAATTCAGTTAAATACTCATGCTACCTTTGTATTTAATTCAAAAACTAAATACAGCTAACTAAGGTTAAAAGCCGAACTTCACTAAACATGTGTTACATTAATATCTACTATATATGTTAGTCATGATGCCACTTACAAGCAAAAATAATTTATAATCTAAATAAAATATTTGAGGTAAATTACAAAGTAAATAATTTATTACAAAAAATGTCTATTAATTGCTCATGATGCTCTATCGTGGTATATTGCCTTTGCAATATCATCACGAAATTTATGCATTGACCTGTCACTGGAATGTGGAATTGGTGTATTCGATGCATTTCTAGATGAAAAGTATTTCGCATATCGGGAAGGGATGGCAGGCACATAATCAAAATTCCGATCACATTTATGAAAATCTTTATTCTGTGCATCCATCTCACGAATATAATTATGAAGACACATATAGCTGCAACAATCATCATTTGCTTATCCATTAGGTAGTTCAACATCTTGAGAAGAATTCTTCCTTTCATTTTCCACACACCAAATGCAGGCTCCACAGCATTACGAATACTTGAGTGCAGATAGTTGAAAGTTTCTTGCTCACCACTAGGTGCAACACCTCGCCTTCAATCAGGTATATGATACCTTTGCCCTTTATATGATGCTAAGTATTCTGGACGGTTTGGATATCCAGCATCAACATGATAATATTTGTCTAAAATATATATTAGTAATTAATAATAAAAAATAAATTAGTAATTAGTAATAAAAAAATATTAGTAACTAGTAATTAGTAATAAAAAAATATACAATGCTTCGTACCTTGAGGAGGGTGTGAGAATTTATCATAGTCATGCTCCAATGCATGAAAAAGCACACTAGTATCACGCAGTGAACCATAAATCAAAATCAACAACTGCAAGTATATTTTGCATAGCTTTATGGCTTCTAGCAATATATCGAATAAGATCTTGAAGAGGCGGTACCAGATATGTGTTCATCAAGTGCACCAATATAATCTTTAAAAAATAGCATCGTCCTTCTGTCAACACTAATACTAAGGTGCGTAGTTGAGAAGTTAAATGAATGGGCCATATGTAATGCGCACACATTGCCACAATACATGAGAACCTCGTCAAATTTCCTGCTTAATATCTCTTCAAAATGTTGAGCAGTATTAGACCAAGTGCCCACAAGTTAAAAAAAGATAGCAAAGGATTTCATAGAGTTCATATGGATAGATAATGTCAGTCCATAATTATTCACTAAAAGCCGTATAGGCACGTTCGTCGCCGCGGTGCCGTATACGCTCGTCCGTATACGCTCGTCGCCGCGCGTCCCGTCGCCGCCTGGCCGCGCGTCCCGTATACGCTCGTCGCCGCGCGTCCCGTCGCCCGGCTGGCCGCGCGTCCCGTCGTCCCCGCGCGTTGCCGCCTGGAGACCCGACCCTCGTCGGGACGAGCACCTGCGAAGATGACCTCGCGTGTGTATGACCTCGCGAGAGAAGATGAGCGTGCGATGATGGAACGGAATCGCGCTGTTCAAATAGGTGCGACGATGCCTTTTTTTTTCCTATTCGGTTGCTATTTTTCGGGATATAGGTGAGCGGCAGCGATGGATAAATGGTGCCGCGTAGGATGGGAGAGCCCGAGAAGCCTCCTTTTCGCACAGCTCCTTGTTTCATCCTATGGCTCGTTCCTGAAAACGTGGAAAATTGGCTTCTCTGTTACCTGTTTGGTACGGCTCCATTTAAAGTCGACCAAGGAACCGTTTGAGAAGACCTACCAAACGAGGCCTTAAGTGATATTTAGAAAATCAGAAACGAAATTAGGATTGGGATTAAGAAACAAAAAAAAAATCTGGATCATTTATTCTTTCATCTTATTAAATCTCAACCATTCATCTATTTATCAATCTCTAACCCACCTTCCATTTCAAATACCAAACGTCACCTTAGGTAAATAATAAGTAGGAAAGATTTATGGATATTGGAATATGCATGTCTCAAATTATCATGAATACTTCAAAATAGTAGCTGTTAAAATGATTCATTATTTTGTGATCACTTTTAAAAGAATATGGAGAGTATCATTTAACATGAGAAAAAATAGATATATGATTTTTCTTGGTCAATTTGTTGAGATAGGGAGAAATAAGGGATACTTCTTTAAGGGCAAATTTGTCTAAAACGTGAAAACTAACAGTGTTAGCTTAAAAAGGGTAAAAAAGGTATACAAGTTTAGAATCTAGGTATTTGCGGCAAGTTGGCTCGATTAGGGTTAGATAAGGGATAAAATTCTAAAACAGAGAGAAATAAAGGTATTAACTCTTCAACTATTGTTCTAGGAAAGGTTGATGATAACTTAGCTACAATAATATGAAAAGTGTTCGATGTTATAGAAGGACGGTGACATCGATGAAGATGTTAATCATAGAGTTTGAATCGAGATGGTTGAAGTGGCATCAAGAGCTTCAGGTGTGCACTGCAGTACTAGTGTACTCCCTCTGGTTCACAAAGGAGGTATAAAAATATTTATTAAAAAGTAACATATTTATACTTTTATGAAATTACTTTGTAAGACAAATCTAATCATATAATTTTCATAATCTTAAACTTAATATGTTAAAAGTTATTTTTAGTTTATATTCTCAATGTTTGACTAAAACATTGTCCTAAACGACTTTCTTAGTGAACCGGAGAGAATAAGTATAAATTCTATATGACAACAATCCAACCCACTATGCTATATGGAGCAAAATGTTAGCTAATTACTAAAAAGCGACATGCCCAATAATTATGTGCAGTGGAGATGCTTACATTGAGATGGATTTGAGGCCGTACCAAGGTTAACAAAACCGTGAAAACCAGTTTGGTTTTTTGGTAAAACCGGTCCAGTCCAGTTTCATAGAATCACCGATTTTCATTTTAAAAATTAAAAAAAATGAAAAAATTCAGAATTTCAAAAACCGGTAAAACCAATCGATAAACAGGTGAAACTGGTGGGTTTCAAATATTTAAACCTAAAAATCGTGAAAACCGAAGAAACCGGTCGATAAATCAATAAAACCGTTTTATAAATAAAAAAACCGGCCGATTTAGTGTAGCATCTCGACTGAATTTCATTCAAATTTTAATTTTTTCATGTAGAATGGTTTTCAGTAATTCGGTCCCCACTGGTTTTTCCGGTTCAAATGGTAAATGAAACCCTGGACCATACAAAGAGAAACAGAGGTTTGAATATCGACATTTGAGAGAGATTAGAGATGGGGACAATGTCCAACGAAGACTTGAAGATGCACCGGTGAGAAAGTGGAGTAATAAGACACCTGAGAATGTGAAGAGAGGAATAGGACAACCAAATTTGACCTTGGAGGAGTATGTAAAGAGAGACATGAAATATTTGAATATCATTAAGGAGCAAGTTATATACAGATTAGAGTAAAAAGAGTCAAATGCATCAGTGGTCCTTTAACTATTCGTGTATGATCACTTTGGTCCTTTACCTTTTAAAGTGACCAAATGAGTCCTAGATCTATCTAAATGGTGCATATCTAGATCCAAACTGCGTCTTCAGCCGTATAAATCTAACATGGCACTGCCACGTGGATGGTGACATGTGGTGGTGCCACCATGGATGTAGCTGGTACTAATTAGAATGAGAGTGAAATACATGGATGGCTCTAAAATATTGTTCTCTTCTCATCTAGGTTCTTAAACTACAATTTTACATTTATTGCTCCTAAACTATTTTTCTTCTCATCTAAGTCTCTAAACTCTGCCATTTCTATTTCTGTCTCTCTAAATAATTTTCACCTTCTCAACTGGGTCCTCAAACTCTATTTCAGATCCTCGGTCATAGACAAATTAAATGAATGGTTCTATTGTAAAAATATTAAATAAATGTTCAATTTGTTGAGAAAAAAAAACAACGATATGATCTATTATATACAAATTCGTTAAGTTAGCAATTAAAATTCTATCATCCAAAAACAACTAGTGACAAGAAAAATTTTACTTGCAGGTGCTTATTTTCCTTTTCATGTTCTGCTACATGTGTTATTATAATGAACTACTCCACAATGAAGGAAAAATATAGCCGATCATTTTTATTATTCACCATGGCTGTTTGTATTTGTCTTATTTTTAAAAGTATGATAAATATCATATTTTTTTCATAATTTGCTTTATCATTAAAGGTACTTAAAAATGACTTATAATTTTACACATTTGAACAAGTTTTGGAGTAAGATGAATGGGAAAAATGACGTTAACCATATCAGGGAGCCAGAAATACAAAACAAGTGTTTGGGGACCTAGATCATAAGGTAAAAATTGTTTACTAAGGTAGAAATAAAAAAAAAATCAGAATTTAGGGATCTAGATGAGAAGTAAAAATAGTTTAAGGTGTCATAAATGCAAAACTAGAGTTTAAGGACCCATATGAGAAGAGGGTAATAGTTTAGAGTCATGCATGTATTTCACGTTCATCCCAATTCCACGATGGCAACACCACGTGTGTCACCATCCACAGTTACAGTGCCACGTTTGAACCTAGAGATGCACCATTTAGATAGATCCGAGATCTATTTAGTCACTTTGAAAGTTAAAGGACTTAAGTGAACATACACGAAAGCTAAAGGACCTCAGATGCATTTCACTCAAGTAAAAATCCATGAAAAAATAGCGGGCTAAGCTATTTAGCGGATAGTACCTCAAAAAGCTAATAGCAGGAGCTATACCAGGATATAGCGGGCTATAGCGGTTAATTTGTACTACGAAGAGAAATAGCGAGACTGTAAAAAATGAGCTATAGCGGGCTATAGCGAGCCGGCTATTTGTTTCCTGGGTAAAAATTAGCAATATATGTGTCGGAACTATATTTTTTTTGCCGCTCCTTTCTTATTATTGTTTCTTGGTTTTATGTTGTATTGCTTTTTATATTTTTTCTATTTTTCCCTTTTTTTGATTTGGCTTTTTTGGTTCGTAATATCCGCGAGCAATCAAGGCAACATCTAATGTTGACAAATGAAACAATATGATTTCATAACACAATAAAGAAACGTGTACTACAAAAACAGTTCAAGAGATGCACCTATGCTTTAGTAGCACTAAGTAAAATATGATCGACAAATTGAGAATAAAATTACTGAACTTTCTTTGACGTACTACTCTATCCATCAAGAATTCGTTGGGCGGGCAAGGGGTTGCGGCCAAAGACTTTATTTATAAAGTTAACTCGGAACGTGGGAACACTATAAGACCAACTCTTTCTTTCCTTTTTTTATCGCGTGGGAACACTATCGTACATCTGTGACATAACTTTACCTTCCTTTTTATTCGCGGATAAACACATGTTCTACATCTCAGACAATCCCTTTCCTTCCTTTTTAATCACGTACGGACACATACCCTTCCTATTTTATCGCGGAGACACCCGATCCTTCCTATTTTCCTGATGACGTCAAATCCTTTGTTGTTTAGCGCGGACATCATATTTTTTTATGGTTTTGTGGCGAAGTCGATCACCTCCTTAGTACAGAAATAATAATAAAATATTTGAATTTTGTGCCATCTAATTTGATCAATAATTTATATAGTTTTGATTAACTTTTATAATATAAGAATTATTATTAAAGTTGATGATGGACCTAAACTTAAAATGAGACCAACATGAGACGTTATGCGAGTCTCCGTATATTGAGCTGTTAGCAAAATCATTCACGGGAGCAGCTAAGCGAGTGTGGCACGGAAGCCGTTGGATTCCACAGACGGTGGATATGCATGGCGGTACACTCGTAACTTCACCCGGTGAAGGTCAGTGATCCCGACCCTTCTTCCATCGCTCTTCTTTGCGCTCACGGCGGCGAGCTGAGGCGGCGGCTACGCAGGCCGCTTCCAGCCACGCAGCCTGCCACCGGCGAGCACTCCTTTTCTCGGCGTTCCTTCGGGCCCTTTCCTTCCCTCCGACGGCGCCCCTCGTCGTTCTTGCACCATTGGGTCACAAAACCCTAACTCTCGCTCCGCCTTTGCGTTCTTCGCTCGGTGTGGGCTCCGCGAGGTCACATTTCCCGCGACGTGATCCCTCGAATCCGGATGTTCGCTTCCAGACGGTCGTTCCAATTTGCCTGTGGACACACCGAATCTGTTTTTGCTCTTCAACTGAGCGCCTTAGCCGCCTCTGGCGTCAGGGTGTGCTAGTGCTTGATAGGGGTGGTAAGCGTCAGGGTATACCAGCATTGGCGGATCTAGCTCAATAATTTAGGTATGACGATGAATAATTATTTATGTTATTATTCTAAAAATATTTTTATTACACAAAATTTTATTTAACATGTATTATAAATATATATTATCACATAATATTTTATTATATATTTAATTAAATGTACTTGAGAACTTTAAACTATTATAGAAAATAAAATATATTATAGATATTATACACCATATACTAATTATCTTTTACAATCAGTTTTAGCAAAAATATTACATGAGAAGTTAGAAAAGAATTAGGTCCCTACTCATAAGAAATAAAAAAGTAAGAAACAATAATTATTTATATTATTATTCTAAAAATATATTTTTATTACACAAAATTTTATTTAACATGTATTATAAATATATATTATCACATAATATTTTATTACATATTTACTTAAATATACTTGAGAACTTTAAGCTATTATAGAAAATGAAATATATTATAGATATTGTACACCATATACTAATTATCTTTTAAAATCAGTTTTAGCAAAAATATTATATCAGAAGTTAGAAAAGGATTAGGTCCCTACTCATTAGAAATAAAAAGTAAGAAGCAATGTGTGTGTGTATATATATAAACACACATCGGTACTAAAGATATTTTTAAAGATAATATCTTTATGGAAAATATTTTTTCATAAAGATATTATCTTCAAAAATATCTTGAGTACTTTAAAGGGTTTTTAAAACTACTGCACTTTTACTAATACTATAGTTTTTAAAACTAAGATATTTGTTATATTTAAACATCCCATACATTCTAAAATTAAAGTTTTTGTAAAATCATAATATTTTTTTAAAACTTCAAAAATACTTTGTATCAAGAGAGCCTTAGGGTCTATTTAGTTGCCTTTGTTCAGCAGCATATTCAGTATCTGAGTGCCAGCTTATCTCAATCTGTCTAAGAACATGCAATGTCCTTTTTTTGACTGATTGTCTATTCATCCCGGTTGAGAGGATATTTTGTTTGGTTGATTATACGAGTATTTTTAGTATTAAAATTATACAATTTTTTTAAAATCATACTACAACGGTTATTATGTAATTCATGCTTAATCCATTTTGAATATAACACTTAAATTATACTACATCCGTTCCAAAATATAAGCATTTCTAAAGTTGGTACAAGTCAAATTTCTTTAAATTTGGCTGTTAATAGCGGAGAATTATTGATGCTTTACTATATATAAATTATGTTACTAAATTCATCGTGAAACATATCTCATAATCAGTAAATCTTTATATTAGAAAGTGCTTAATTTTTAAGATATTATTAAGTCAAAGTTAAATAAATTTGACTTCAATCAGACTCAGAAATGCTTATATTTTTATATTTTTAGAACAAAAGGAGTACTAATCATATATAAGTATCACTATTAAATTTAAATGCTGTGAGCCAGACCCACTAAAAATTTGCTCCTATCTCATAGCTGCGTAGCCAGGCTCGGCTGCCCTTTTTACATGCGGAAGAATATATCCAGCTCTTAATGTAAGAAATAATTCAATACATACTATATCCGAACAATTTGGATGATGCCTCATACAAACAACTAAATAAGTTTTGTTTTGTTATCTATTATTTTCTTATTGGTGATAATATTTTACTGTTCATGTCCACTATCCTCATTTCTTCTCTTCTATGCCCTTTTCCCACAGGAACGGGTCCCTACATTGTGTTACAATGCTGCAAATTTGGATCACTTTTTCACCATTAGATCAAGAATCAATGGTTCAGAGCGTATGTTATAGGAGCAATAAAAAAAAAATTTGCTACCCTGCAAGTAAAAAATAATTTTGATGCAGTATAAATTCACGTCCTTTTATAATACTTTTAGGTGGTATTGATACCCGAAAATGAAAGTTAAGATGGGAATTGGGATATGAAGCTGAAGATCTAGACCCTTTATTCCTCAATTTCATTAGGGGTGCGTTTGTTACGGTTTTGATTCTCCGAAGAATGAGAAACATTTCAATTTCAGTTCAGAAATAGAATCACTTTAAAAACCATTTGACAAATTTTTTATGATTTAGATTCAGCAAAGTAAAGAGAAGAATTAAAATGACCAATATGTTAATACTAAAAATATCGAAACAACTATATAAAATTTTACGAATAAATGGAACAACTTTAAAAAAATTGGGGAACTAATAAAACAACTTTAAAAAACCTTAAAAACTAATAAAATAACTTCAGAAAACTTTAGAAATTATTCGGAGGGCACATTCACGGAGAGCTGGATGAGATCATCCTAACGGAATAACTTTAGAAAACTTTGAATTTCCAAAAATTAACCATTAAAAAATTTTGCAATACTGTGAGTGTTTCATGGGTGAAACACCCATCTGTCCGTTTCACGCCCCAAGCCAAAAAAATCCAATCGATTCCGATCGATTCTTCGGTGAAATGTTTAGTTTTTTTTATCGATCGTGAATTTCTATTGTCCAAAGAGATCTTTGAATTTCCAAAAATTAACCATTAAAATTTTTTGCAATACTGTGAGTGTTTCATGGGTGAAACACCCATCTGTCCGTTTCACGCCCCAAGCCAAAAAAATCCAATCGATTCCGATCGATTCTTCGGTGAAATGTTTAGTTTTTTTATCGATCGTGAATTTCTATTGTCCAAAGAGATCTTAAATCTCAATTCTTCGTCTATTTCCTAATTCTAATCCTATATTCTATTTTCTGATATTCAAACAACACCTGCGAATGCTAATCCCGGTCCGGACTCTTCTTCCCCCGGTGCCGCAAGCCCGTAGCTCTCCCCCGCCCCTGCCCCCGCCCCCGCCCTCCTCAGAAACCAAACTCACCCCCTGGTCCCTGCCGGCCGCCCCCACACTACCCCGTCCCGTCCCGCGCCGGGCCGCCACCCACCACCGCCCGCCGCCACTCCGCTCTGCTCGCCGCCACGAACGGCTCTGCACCGTGCGCCGACTCAAGGTAAAACAGTGCGCTCAGGTAGCGCTGCCGCCCTACCTCGCCCTATTGGTAGATCCGCCTCTAAGACCAGCGCCTATGGGGAATCATAGGTTGGCGCAGATGAGTAGGCTTAGTGTGTGTGTGCGCAAGCAAAACCTAGCAGGTGTTGTCGGATGGGAAATGGGTGTCTTTTCCTTCGGGCATCTCTGGATGGGTGTCCTGTCATGGTGGAGGAAGAAATCCTGTGCAGAGAGTTGCATGCTAGATTCGAGATTTGGCGTGGTGCGCATGGGTTTCCCATGGACTCGCCGTTTATGTCAACAGCCCCTGAGAGTCGATGCTCTACCAGATAGCAACCCTTTACAGTGTCTGTTTCGAGTTATGCTGCTTGCAGAGTCCGTTTCAGTTGGTGGGATTGTTAAAAACGGTTACTAGAAAAGGAATGCACGATGGTCATGCATCGATGAATTTAAGTGATGTATGTACTTATGAATGCAAGGAAATCTTTTTTAGGAAGCTGCATTACGTATTTTGGCGCATACCCGTGTGGTCTTATTAAATTTAATTCTATGAAAACGTAGACAATAACCGATAGACAGGTGGTTGACCATCATTTAGCATTTAAATGGCCATCATTTAACATACCTGGAGGGGAAATGGAGGCTGATAGTTGGGAAAAAAGGAAAAAAAGAAAAGACAAGGGGAAAAGGAGGAGGCAACCCGTTCTATGTACCCTGTATTGGCCATTTTTCTCTGTTCTTGACCATATAAACCAGTCAGCCTTCTAGGAGGCCCATTCGGCCGAAAACTGTGCGGTTTGATGGCGTCTGCTGTTTAGACCGCTCTAGAAGGCCGTCTAGAACTGTTTAAGGAAAACACTTATTTAATTTGGTATTTACATATGATTCTTGTAGTGGTACATTATTAATTATATCTAAAAGTATCTCTAACAGCATTAGCCAGAATATTGTAATCTATCTTATCAGCTCATCCTTCCAAAAAAAGGTCCATGATTGGTTCTTATTTTTGTTACAGTGGTTGATTCATTACTCTCATCAATAAAAGCTAGCAGAAATGCAGATTTTGAGGGTCAGTACTGAGATTTATATAGTCAATTTTGCATTAAATATTTAACAATATTGTTTGATTGATAATGAAGTAATGAATCCAAAGATTGTAGCCCACTGGTTACTAGTTATGCCTGAGAATTAAGATCACTTAATATTTCATGGGTTTCCGTGTAGTATAGGACATCTAGATCATGCAGATGCGAAAGCAACTTGGAAAATTCACTTGATGTTTTCTTTTTTTGATAACTCTATTTTTTTTTTCAAGAGCCAAGTAATAAATGCAATAAAATAAGACCAGAATCCATGCGTAACAACAGAAAGGGAAAGCACTGGAGGCTGTAATGTCTACCTGTAGTGGTTGTACAATTGAGAGGCCATTATTTTGTACTGTGGTGGTGTATGCTTATGGTTATCACTTATCACTGCATCGGAAAGGCTTTGTACAAAAGACCCAACGTGGTTGGACCCTTCCCTAGAATCTGCGCAAGCTGGAGCTTATATGCATCAGGCTGCCTTTTTTATAATGCCATAGGAATAATTCCATCTATACCATCAGTTTAGTTGCACTTTCCATCTATACCATCACCTTGGGTTGATGACATATAGGACCAGACCACACATGTCATTGACTAGCTTGATCGTATAGATGAAAAGTGCACTCAAAGTGATGGTATGAATACAAATGGCCCAATGCCATATATCACACCGATTTAGAATCTTGCAATGCCCTTTATATATATATATATTTATTTTAAAAGATGGATGAAACAGCTATTTTTCATGGTTTGATAATTGCTAAGGTCCTGTTTGAATTAACAAATCAAGGGTTCGTGAGCTGGTCCCTTGATTCAAACAGGACTATGCTTTTGAGTCTATCAGGAATCAGGATAGTGGGCTGTGGAGGCATCTGACCAATATGTCTGTGTTTCTTGAGAATTGTTGACCAACTGACCATCATTGCTTATTGTGGTAGTAGCATATCTATAACAGTTTTGCTTTTGCAGCCTTGTTTCTTGGGATTGTATTTACGATGAGTATTGACAGCTTGACATGCTGTTTTGTCTTTGCTCAGATGAACTAGTAACTTTGAAGAGTTTTTCGGTATACTAATTTGGATCAGTAATTTTGTATGCAGTTGGCTAGGTTTATGTGAGCCTGACAAAGATGGCTGATAATGGAAAAGTACAACCTGCGGTATCTGGAGCTTATACGATCAATATGGAGAATTTTAGTAAGCGGCTGAAGGTTTTTTATGATCATTGGAAAGAATACAAATCTGATCTTTGGGGTTCGTCTGATGCTATTGCTGTTGCTACTCCACCCCCTTCTGAAGATCTTCGCTATTTGAAATCCTCAGCTCTGAATATCTGGTTACTTGGATATGAATTTCCTGAAACCATAATTGTCTTCATGCACAAGCAAATACATTTCTTATGCAGCCAGAAGAAAGCAAATCTGATTGGGACCATTAAAAAGGCTGCAAATGAGGCTGTTGGAGTTGACATTGTTTTGCATGTGAAAGCTAAGAATGGGGATGGTGCAGACCTGATGGATGACATACTGCATGCTGTACGTAACCAGTCGAAATCAGACAATTCTATAGTTGGATGTATTTTAAAAGAAACACCTGAGGGTAAACTTCTTGAAAAGTGGTCAGCCAAGTTATCTGGGTCATCTGTACAACTTACAGACGTAGCAAATGGCTTCTCGGAGCTTTTTGCTGTGAAAGATTCCATGGAGATCACATGTGTGAAGAAGGCTGCTTACTTGACTTCTTCTGTGCTGAAAAATTTTGTGGTTCCAAAGTTGGAGAAAGTTATTGATGAAGAGAAGAAAGTCTCGCACTCCTCACTAATGGATGACACGGAGAAGGTTATTCTTGATCCTCTTAAGGTCAAGGTCAAGCTGAAGGCTGACAATGTTGACATATGCTACCCTCCTGTCTTTCAAAGTGGTGGAAAGTTTGATCTGAAACCTGGTGCCTGTAGCAACGAGGACTATCTCTATTATGATTCAGCAAGTGTTGTCATCTGTGCAATAGGGTCGAAGTATGGTAGTTATTGCTCAAATATTGCTAGGACATATCTGGTAGATGCTATCCCTACGCAGAGCAAGTCATATGAGACCCTTCTGAAAGCTCATGAAGCTGCTGTAGAAGCATTGAAATCAGGCAATCCTATGAGTGCAGTTTATAATGCTGCAGCCGCAGTGATTAGGAGAGATGCCCCCGAACTACTTGCTCATCTAACAAAGTCAGCTGGAACTGGAATAGGCCTTGAATTCCGAGAATCTGGCTTAAATCTGAATGGAAAAAATGATCGTCAGATAAAGCCAGGTATGATTTTCAATGTTTCCCTTGGTTTGCATAATGTACAAGCAGAAACCACCAGCGAGAAGACCAAGCAGTTTTCTCTATTAATAGCCGATACTGTTTTAGTTACTGAAAAAGGACATGAGATATTAACAGCAGCTTGCTCCAAGGCTGTTAAAGATATTGCATATTCGTTCAATGAAGATGAGGACACTCCTGTGGTGAAGGTAGAGTCGAAGATTGCAGAGGTGTTGCCATCGAAGGCAACACTCAGGTCAGACAACCAGGAGATGTCTAAAGAAGAACTCCGTAGACAGCACCAGGCTGAACTTGCTCGTCAAAAGTACGAAGAAACTGCTAGAAGGCTTGCTGGTGGTGGTTCTGGTTCTGGTGATGGCCGTGGTCCGGCAAGGGCTTCAAATGAGCTTATTGCGTACAAGAATGTTAATGATGTACCATATGCAAGAGAGCTGGTGATACAAGTTGACCAGAAGAATGAAGCTGTCCTCCTACCTATTTATGGCAGAATGGTTCCTTTCCATGTTTCTACTGTTAAGAGTGTGACTAGCCACCAGGACAACCGTACCTGCACTATCCGCATCTTTTTCAATGTGCCTGGGATGCCATTCTCAAATGATAGCAAGCTGAATTCTCAGGGTGCAATCTTCTTGAAAGAAATTACATTCCGCTCGAAAGATCCACGACATAGCAGTGAAGTTGTTCAGCAGATCAAAACTTTGAGGAGGCAAGTTGCATCAAGGGAATCTGAGAGAGCTGAAAGAGCAACTCTTGTTACTCAGGAGAAACTACAGCTGTCAAACAACAGAATGAAGATGATGCGACTTTCTGATGTGTGGATACGGCCTGCATTTGGTGGTCGTGGGAGAAAACTTACAGGAAATCTTGAGGCGCATTTCAATGGTTTCAGATATTCTACTTCAAGGGCAGATGAGAGAGTGGACATCATGTATGGTAATATAAAGCATGCCTTTTTCCAACCTGCAGAAAAAGAAATGATTACCCTCCTCCATTTCCATTTGCACAACCACATCATGGTTGGAAACAAGAAGACCAAGGATGTCCAGTTCTATGTTGAAGTGATGGATGTTGTTCAAACTCTTGGTGGCAGTAGGAGGTCAGCGCTTGATCCTGATGAGATAGAAGAAGAGCAGCGTGAGAGGGATCGAAAGAACCGGATAAACATGGATTTCCAGAACTTTGTGAACAAGGTTAATGATCATTGGTCACAACCACAGTTCAAGGGGCTTGATCTAGAATTTGATGTCCCCCTTAGAGAGCTTGGATTTCATGGGGTTCCATATAAAGCTTCTGCTTTCATCATTCCAACTTCTACTTGTTTGGTGGAGCTGATTGAAACTCCCTTCCTTGTGGTGAGCTTGAGTGAAATAGAAATTGTTAATCTGGAACGGGTCGGCTTTGGAACAAAGAACTTTGACATGGCCATCGTGTTTAAGGACTTCAAGAAAGATGTTCTTCGCATCGATTCCATCCCTTCAACATCACTTGATGCAATAAAGGAATGGCTGGACACAACTGACCTGAAGTACTATGAGAGTAGGCTGAACTTGAACTGGCGTCCTATTCTGAAAACCATCGTCGACGACCCACAGAAGTTCATTGATGATGGTGGCTGGGAATTCTTGAACTTGGAGGCGAGTGACTCTGAGACTGAGGAATCAGAGGAATCGGACCAGGGTTATCTACCCTCTGATGCAGAACCTGAGTCGGAATCAGAGGATGATGACTCTGATAGCGAATCCCTGGTGGAGTCAGATGAAGATAATGACGATGAGTCTGAAGAGGACTCTGAGGAGGAGAAAGGCAAGACCTGGGAGGAGCTAGAACGTGAAGCAAGCAATGCGGATCGGGAGCATGGTGCTGAGTCTGACAGTGAGGAAGAGAGGAGACGCCGGAAGGCAAAAACCTTCGGCAAGTCCCGAGCTCCAGAGCGTAGCAGTTTCAAGGGAGCACCGCCCTCCAAGAAGCCCAAGTTTAGGTGAATGGCTCACCAGATGGTGAACGAATCGGTATTTAGGTTGCGTCTAAAATTTTCCTTTGGGGCTGTAGCTGGAGTGTTATTCGTTATGCCTTTAGATTATCTTGGCGCTCCCTACCTGCCAATGGCGTAGTGACTTTAGGTGAACAGTGACAACCAAACTCTGGTGAACTCCATACTAGTTGGTGTGATTAATCTTGAACTTGTCGTTGGGGAAAATCTAAGTTGGTTAATTCGTGTGGCCCCGTTAATGTAATGTTTCCTGGTAATTGGTTGGACCTCCAGCTTGCATGTTGAAGTTACCTTTTGACAGTTCCTGGCAGTGCAGTTGGAGTCGGCAGGTTCAGCTTCATCATTATATATTTGTGCTCGAGTGTTTCCCTGGGATAAAGTGGTGAAGCGGACTTGGTAGGCTTTTTTGTTGTTGTTATTTTTCCCTCATTCTTTCAATGTCATTGGGTTGAGATGTTTTGGTGCAAGGCGGGGCAATTGCTCACCACCGAACCCAGTGTGGATCCTTTATTGTAGTAGTAGCCAATTTTCGTTCATTGACTTGGTCTAGTGTATGGTAGAGGGTGGTATCGAATCTTTTTTCTTGCTCCGATTCTGTTTTTATATCCATAACATGAGGCTATTAGATGTATCGCTAAAAGTATTTTCAACATTTGCCATCTTCATCGATATCTGTGGCTTAAGTGGCATATTGTAAGGAAAAGATCTCCAGACTACTCCTACAATATTCCCCCTCGTTAGCACAAAGACATTTCCAACACATTTAGGCCTTTGGAACGCAAAAAAATTTTCTGTATGTTTTTTTTTTTGTAAAATTAAATTGATTTTTGTGAAATTTCTGCGGTTTAAAAGGCCTTAGCCTGCTCTGTCCCTTTCAATTTGCTCCGTCTTCAACCTAACACATTCAGAAGGTAGCGTCAGCTTGTCAGGCACAGCGACCTTCCTACTGTCCAACTGAATGTCCGAACATCTTTGCATGAATAAAGCTTGTAACACCTCCATCGCATGAAAATTAGTACTATTAGCTTGGTTTTTATTCTTTACGTTTGACTATTCATCGTAACCAAATTTTATAGCACTGAAACAGTTCTACAAGTTATTAAAATTTTCACTTTGCGCCGCATGCTAGCATTTAATATTCTGAAATTACTTTTTTAGCACTCAACTTTCTTGAAATTAATTAGTAAACGACCAGAAATTACTGAATGGCTCGTACCACTTTTTAACACTTACCTTTCTGAAATTACTGAATGACTTGTGCCACATTTTTAGCATTCCTGAAAATCACGAATAAGTAAAATTATTAAACCCGTTTTGCAACATAGTAATAAATTTACTAAAACTATTGAACCGCTGAAAATTACTGCATAATTCAACAAGTTACGGAACTTTCTAATTACTGAACGACTAAAAAAACACCAAAAAGCAAACATGGGTGGCGGAACAGCATAGAATGAGAGTAAAAGCGACGGCACGAATTGAGAGGAGTGTAATGGTGAAACATGTAATCTCGCTCCCTAGTTCAATCCTTGAATTGTATGCACCACGTTTATTCATCTTCTCTCGCACCCGCTCTACGTTTCTTGGCCTGCTTATCATATCACGGCCAATACCACACATTTCCATAAAACTTTCACTAGCCCACGTGCTTGTGTATCTTACCAAAATAATAAAATTTACGGACTACTTCTTTTGAAACATACTATGTATATAGATGGCCATGACGGACGGACGACAACATTATCCGACAACAGGTACGCCAAGGTCACGGCAACGTCTTCCAGGTCCCTCTGTTATCTCCATGCATGGGGATACTGTTGGAGATATTCTCCCTGGTTTCAGGGCCGGCCCTGGGGTAGTGCGGGCGGTGCGACCGCACCGGGCCTTGAAAGTCAGCGCCCCCCCCCCCCCCCCCCCCC
>BCLG01002060.1:0-19609 GCA_001602295.1 Zoysia matrella
TGCCTGTTAAATCTGTATGTAAATTTTGCCTGTTATCATCGTGTCTTGTTATCATGTTGTCTATCCTTTATCTTTAATAAATTACAAAGTTTAGTACTTATCAAGAGTGTCGCCTAAGAAAATATTGAACTTTGCTGCAGCAATGATCATGTTGCCTAAGAAATGTCATCATATTGTTGTCTTTGGGCAAATTCTTTTTTTAAGCTGCTTCTTGTATGTTGCCACAATTGATCAAACCTCATTTATAGATCCTGCAAGAGATTCTTAATTTTTTCTCTCCATAGAAACTAGTATAAAAACTATGCATTGAAGGAGATTAGGTCTATAAGACAATTTATTGCTCTCTCTCTCTCTCCTTTAGAAACTACCTCAAGAAACTATCCATTGGGAGTGCCTTTATCATCCCTGATTAAGTGGTGATTAAGTTTGAGCACCGACTCTTAGCCGGTCTAAGCTGCTCACACCAAGACTAATAGGCAAAGATCACTCCTCTTAAGCCCTACAAGCTCTATAAGTGCATAAATACTCTCTATCACTCTCCTACTAGCACCAAAGATCTTCAATCTTGTAATGTGCTCTTTTGGTGGTATCCCTTGGCTTCTCACAACTTGGCAGCAGCAATTCTGATCAGGAGCACACAGAAAAACGTCCCCCTCCGCAGTTTAAATAGGCTCCAAGCTCAGAAATAACCGTTAGAACGTGATGTTATAAAGCTGACTGCTTTTTCCAATCACCAGACTCTTCGGTGACTGACCCACCAGACTGTCCGGTGACTCTTCTTCCTGCTCAGCCAGAGAAACATCCTCTCTGGAGTCCACTCCATAGGACACCGGACTGTTCGCTGAGACTCCTCGACGACTCCAGAGAGCACCTCTCTCTGGACTGGCTCCTCCAGGGGTCACCGAACTGTCCGGCAACCTCACGGACTATCTGGTGACTACTTCTTCAGCTGGCTTCGAGCTCCGGTCTTCGACTTTGCTTTCTCTGCCATCTTTAGTGCTTTTTGAGGATTTAAAGAGCGTTCACACACCTTTAACACTTGTATGACAGGAGACGAATGACCTCTACCCTCTTAATAGTACCGGCGTTCTTATAGACTCTCTAGCTAGTTCTTAGCCTCGGTCCATCAAAGCTCGGCAACTGCTCTTCTAGGGATCATCACCATCAACCACCGAGGAAGCTCACCATGTTGTTGTAGAGTATACTGGTGGAATCTGCAACACAGCCGTCACCTATGGTTGTACACTCAATCACCAAAATCAATTCATACCTTTTAAGGGACTTAAAAGGTCATGAAGCTTACAAAGGAATGCTCAGCGATTTTTTCTGAGATATCGAAAGGATGGCGCCTTCTCCTAATCCTCGTTGAACCACTCTCGTCGGAGTCTTGGTTCCTCCCATCGTTCTCGGAACGATGCTCACAAGGGTACGCTTCACTCTCGAAGTGAAGACACCTGCGGCCTAGCTGTCGCACACAATATCCAAGCGCTAGAGCAAGCCTTCAAGGCTCGGGCGCTCACTCTTGGTGTCCCATTCGAGCGGAGGACCCGAAACCGCGTACAAACTTGATGTCGACTTCCACAATCTCCTTAGAAGCTTGGACAACGACACCTAACCGGTTTAGGCTACTATAGACCAAGAGTAACTAGTCAAAGTCACTCCTCTCAGCCTCACAAGCTCTAGAAATGCATGTGTGTTCTTTGCTACTCTTCACAAGCACTCAAGATCTCATTAGATGCTTTATTGTGCTCCGTTGACAAAGAATAGCTCAAAACAAATGATCTTCAACTGTTCTAGTCGCGAGCAACCTACACAACAGCCCCCAACGGTTTAAATAGGCCTCAAGCCACGAAACAACCGGTAAGAGCTGTTGACAAAAAGCTGACTGCTTTTTGCAGTCACCGGACTCTCCGGTGACTAGGACCACCGAACTGTCCGGTGACTCATGGTCTCCTTCTGGAAAAAAAAATCTCTCTGAAATCCACTCCATGAGACACCGCACTGTCCGGTGACCTTCTCTTTTGCATTACCAGAGACACCTCTTCTGGACACCTTCTCTGGACTCCTGCCTCGACACTCACCGGACTGTCCGGTGACACCGACGGACTGTCCGATGACTCCTTCAGCTGCTGAACTTGAACTGCTTCAAAGGTCTTCACTCTTTCGGCTTCAAACCTTGACACCTTCAAGCTTTCACTGATCACTCAAGTGCCTCAGAGAACCTAGAGCATCCACACTTCTTAATTTCTATAAAACTGAGACGAGTGACTCGACCCCACTTAATAGTTCCAGTGTTTCTTATTGACTCAAGGCCTAAAAGATAAGCCACACTTGGCTCTAAACAATCCTTAGCCTTGAACCAGTAACCTCCTTGAAAACATTCTGAAAGCACGGATAGCCTTGCAGCAACCAACACGTAGAAATGTAGAAAGGTAGAGATAAACTTGCATCCAACAAGTTAGTTCATGGTTCTCATTTAATTACCAAAATTATTCATACCTTTGAGGGGCTTCAATATTCATGAAGCTAACAATCCTCCTTTTTGGTGATTGATGACAACCCTGATGCAAATTATCAAGATGATACAAAAGATAGTAATGAAAGCACAAGACAACCTTTAAGAAAACAAGATAGGCGAAAATAGTCTTACCATCTCTTACCATGAAGTCCACAAATTGCAAGAGGTTTCATACCGTAGCTTCAGAGCTCCCCCTTGATAAGTGCATAGCTTGATTTGATCGATAGTGGCCACAAGGCAAGTAGAGAATCACCTTCTATTATCTCCCCTCTACTTGTCTCTTGTAAATAGAGAATAACCATAAGGCAAGTAGAGGGCCAAAGAGAGTAATCAAAGGATTAGAGAAATAGGAAGGATTACTCCCTTTGTTTTCTTGGGACTTCATCTTGTCTTTACTTTTTTGTCTTCACTCTTCTTCTCTTGTTCATCTTTGCTTCTCGATCATCTTTTCTTCTCTTCCATTTCTCTCCCTTTTGTCATCTATCAACCAAAAAGATATGTTATAGATAGAATTTCATAATAATAACTAAGATATGTTATAGAACAACGTTACTGTATTCTCATATTCTTTCTCTTGCTCATCATCTCCTTGAGTCTTGATCATCTTCTAGTTCCCAAGCTCCTTCTCCCCCTCGAGTTAGCATCCCTCCTAAAGAATCAGCAAAGAAACTTCCTCTCTCCTCAACAAGAGAGGGTTAGTGACTGTAAAAACAAATGTATGAATCATAGTCTTTGAGCCGCGTAAGTGAGATTAACCTTAGAGCTCGAAAGATTGTGATTCATTGGCATGAAGCTCACAATTGCTATAAAGAAGTCTAGAAGCAATCAACTTATATTGCTTATGAGTAACTCCCTCTAGACTCGTGCTTGACGTCAAGACTCTAGATGCAATGCATGAAATGCACAAGAATGCAAAACAAAAGTAAAAGATGCATGCTTATGAAGAAGAAGGACTAGAAAAGAAATACCCTCATCACATTTGAATCCTTTTGCAAGCTTACTCACAACGATCCTCATCTCCTAGCCTTGGGCACCCCGTGAACCTCTTTTCCAAGCTTTCCAAGATCATTGCTATCTTAAAAGGGTTTGATGATGGTCCAACAAAATAAGAAGAAAACAAAAACAAAGTAAGCACAAGCAAACAAGTATTTACGAAGGAAATACTAAGCTTTGGAGGTTACTCAAGTGAAGTCTGAAAGATCAAAAATATTAAGCTCTCCTCTTAGTCTGTTAAAATTCTTCTCATCAAAGGGCTTTGTAAATATGTCAGCCAATTGATCATTTGTCCTCACACTTATAAGCTCAATGTCCTTCCTGACAATGTGATCCCTTATGAAGTGATGCTTGACCTCAATATGCTTAGCATGCCCATGATCGCCCTTATGAAGTGTCATATTAATTGCACTCTCACTATCACAATAGAGAGGAATTTGATTGTTCACCAGTCCATAATACATGAGAGTTTGCTTCATATAAAGAAGTTGGGCACAACAAGCATCGGCTGCCATGTATTTCGCTTTGGCCGTTGAGAGAGCCACGGCATTTTGCTTCTTCGAACTCCAAGCAAGCAAAGATCTTCCAAGAAATTGACATCCACCGGAGATACTCTTTCTACTAACTTTGCATCCGGTAAAGTCCAAATCAGAGTAGCCAACAAGATCAAATCCCCCCATCCTTTATGTATCAAAGGCCCATAGAAAGTGTATACTTGAGGTACCCAAGAATTCTTTTGACAGCTTTAAGATGAGATTCTTTAGAATTAGCTTGATAACAAGCACATAAGCATACACTAAACAGTAAGATATAATAAAGAACAAATCATAGATCGATAAAGCTTCTTATCAACCGAAATACCACTCTCATCCGGGTCAAGAATACCATTTGTGGCCATTGAAGTCTTGATTGGTTTTGAGTCCTCCGTATCAAACCGCTTAAGGAGATCTCTTGTATACTTCTCTTGGTAGATGAATGTCCCATTATTCATTTGCTTGGCTTGGAATCCTAGGAACAAATGGAGCTCACTTATCATAGACATATCAAACTCTTTGGCTATTAGATCACAAAATTCAACATTATAAGATTCATTAGTTGAGCCAAAGATAATGCCATTCACATATATTTGGCAAATAAAGAGATCATCATCAACATGTTTAATAAAAAGAGTGTTATCAATACTCCCTATCTTGAAGCCCTTGTCGGTGAGAAAATCTCTTAGACGTTCATACCATGCCCTTGGTGCTTGTTTGAGGCCATACAATGCCTTCTTCAATTTGAAGACGTGATCGGGATGGTTGGGATCCTCGAAGCTGGGTGGTTGCTCTACATAAACCTGCTCATTAATATAGCCATTAAGAAATACACTCTTTACATCTATTTGATATAATTTGAAATTAAAACGAGATGCATAAGCGAGCAAGGTTCGAAGAGACTCAAGTCTAGCCACACGGGCAAATGTCTCATGAAAGTTCACCCCTTCAACTTAAGAGTAACCCTTGGCAACGAGTCTTGCTTTGTTTCTGAAGACATTCCCGTTCTCATCTTGCTTGTTCTTGAAGTACCCATTTGGCACCGATGATGTTCTTGCCCTTTGGCCTCTTTACCAACTCCCACACTTGATTCCGCTCAAAGTTGTTTAGCTCCTCTTGCATAGCCAACATCCATTTGTGGTCTTCTACTGCCTCATCAATGTTCTTGGGCTCTAAAAAATACATAAAAGAGAAATTCTCACAAGCAATGTTAGCCGCATCATCATTATCATCATCATTAGTATAGTTTGGCTTATATTGATTTCTTCTAGTCTATTATCCTTGAGAGGGACTCTCAATAATCAAGTCACTTCTGTGAGCTCGAAGAATGGGTTTGTGCCTCTTTGGAGCCTCTTGTCATGGTGCTTGCGGTGAAGAGACTTCTTGAGCATCTTGTATAGCTTGCTCCTTGGAGATGACGGTGTCTTGTAAGCGGAGTGGAGAGCTGCAACCTTCTTCTACTCTTGATGTCATTGTTGGACATGGTGGTGTACCACTTGATGTAGGCGATCCTTGAGAGCTTGGAGTAGAAGGTGCTTGATGTGGTTCTCTCAGAGCTGAACACTTGATGATTCTCCCACTTGAGTTGTTGATGTAGCATTTTCATAGAGAGTTGTTGAAGAATCTTCTGCTGGTGGAGTAGAAGCATCATCTTCTCTTGGAAGCACATCACCCACCGACATCTTTCTCATAGCTTCCTCCAATGGCTCATCATCATCTACATCACAACTACAAGTTTCTTTGTTCTCTTGAGAACCGTTAGTTTCATCAAATTGCACATCACATGATTCCTCAACAAATCCGTAGTAGTATTGAAAACACGATAGGCTTTAGAGTTACCGGAATATCCGACGAGAAATCCAATGTCGGTCCTCTTTTCAAACTTACCAAGCCTCTTCCTCTTCTTGAAGATATAGCATTTGCATCTAAAGACCCAAAAGTAGCCTACATTAAGCTTCCTTCCCACCAATAGCTCATAGGGAGTTTTCTTCAAGAGGTGATATAGATACACATGGTTTGAGGTATAGCATGTCGTATTGATGGCTTCAGCCCAAAACCTCTCCGGTGTTCTATATTCATCCAACATGGCTCTAGCAAGAGTGATAAGAGTCCTATTCTTCCTCTCAACAACACCATTTTGCTCCGATGTACAAGTAGCCAAGAATTCATGCTTGATGCCAAGATCATCACAATATTCTTCAATGATAGAGTTCTTGAACTCTGTCCCATTATCACTTCTCACTTTCTTGATCTTAGCTTCAAACTCATTTTGAGCTCTCTTGGCAAACTTCTTGAAATTTGAGATAGCTTGGGCTTTGTCCTCAAGAAAGATAGTCCAAGTGTACCGAGAGAAGTCATCAACGATCACCATACAATAGAGATTACCCCCAAGACTTTTGTATGTAGTTGGACCAAAAAGATCAATATGAAGCAGCTCTAGGGGTCTTGAGGTAGACATGACGGTCTTGCATGGGTGAAGAGTTGCCACTTGCTTTCTCGATTGACAAGCGCTACACAATTTGTCCTTTTCAAAGGTGACATCCTGAATTCCGAGAATCAATCCCTTCTTGGTGACCTTCTTCAATTGACCCATTCCAATGTGAGCAAGTCTTCTATGCCATAGCCACCCTTTTGAAGACTTCGCGATTAGGCAAGTTTGAGGGGCAACATCACTAGTAGAGAAATCAACAATATAAAGATTGTTGTGCTGAAATCTATTGAAGGTAAGACCCAGTGATTTGTTGATCAGTTCAGCTCCTTTATCACTAAAGAAACAAGTGAAGCCAAGGTCACAATGTTGAGCAACTGAGAGCAAGTTGAAACTCAATGACTCCACAAGCATGACATTTGAGATTGTCAAATCATTTGATATGGCCACCTTGCCTAGTCCCTTGACTCTTCCCTTAGAATTATCTCCGAAGGTCACTTTGTCTTTGTTATCATCTTCTTTGATGGTGGAAAACATTTTATGATTTCCGTTCATATGTTGGGTACATCCACTGTTAAGAACCTAATGCTTTCCACCGTTCTTGTAATTCACCTTGCTTGAGGCCATTAGACATGAGAGGTTAGTATCAAAAGCATTACTAGATTCATCATTACTATCCTCTACAATGAGAGCAAGATCATGAGATGACATTTGTTCTTTGAAGCACTTGAAGTGATGCTTTCATGAATCAATTTTCTTCTTGCGTGCTTCATTAATAGCAATATACCTCTTCTCATAAGAGTTGATCCAACCTACAAGCTTTTCAATGCGATTGCACAAATCTCTTGGAGTTTCATTAGGCAAGACAACAAGATTATCATACTCATCACATAGCATATCATAATAATCCTTTACTAAGCTACTAGTAATATCATCATCAACAATGTATGAAAAAGAGCTAGTACAGGTGGAGTTTACGCAAATCGTGGGCTCAAGGGTGTGATGAGCATGAGCATCAATATTCTTGTTTTAGGTGGAAACAGTAGTGTTCATCTTCATGTATGAAGCAACATGGGAGGCACAAGAGCTAGATAACTTGCATGTGAAGAACTTCTTGATGATTTCGTCATGAGAGATCTTAAGTGCTCCTTCAAATGAGTTGATCATTTCAACAAGATTCCTCAATCTAATCATGGCAGCACCTATAGATTCATCATTAAGAATTCCAAAGTGAGTGTAAACATCTATGAGCTCAAGATAAGTAAGATTATCATTCATAGTAGCAATAAGAGAGTTGCTAGATGAAGAGTTTGAAGAGTTGTTCATGTTAGCACTCAAATTCTCCGGTTTTTGTGGCATATAGGTAGCTTAGCAAGCAATCCTTCCAAGAGCCACTACCGGACCCCAATGAAGAACACGTCTTCATTACTTCTGATCACTTCTTAAAGGCGGTTAAGCCCCAATTTGAGTACTTGGCTCTGATACCACTTGAGAGGATCAATTGACTAAGAAGGAGGGGGTTGAATCAGACACTAACACTACTATAACTTTTTCTTACACTTCTTAAATTCTAGCAATCAAGCAACCAATTCCTAGCAAGAGAGAGATCTAAGTGCAAGCTAAGAACAAGCTAGGAGATAATCAAAGCCTATGAGATAGAGAAGGATCAACCTATCAAGCTAGTAAGCACACCGGCATGAGAGCCACCAAGAGAATCAACCAAGCAACCTAACACACAACTTGCAATAAGGTCAATGCGATAAGTAAAGAGAAGAGTGAAAGGAATGCTCAGCGATTTTTCTCGAGGTATCGAAAGGATGGCGCCTTCTCCTAATCCCCGTTGAACTACTCTCGTCGGAGTCTTGGTTCCTCTCATTATTCTCAGAACGATATTCACAAGGGTACGCTTCACTCCTGGAGTGAAGACACTGGCGACTCGGCTGTCGCACATAATACCCAAGCGTTAGAGCAAGCCTCCAAGGCTTGGGCGCTCACTTTTGGTGTTCCTTTCAAGTGGAGGACCCGAAACCGCATATAAACTTGATGTCGACTTCCACAATCTCCTCGAAAGCTCAGATAACGACATCTAACCAGTCTAGGCTGCCATAGACCAAGAGTAACAAGCCAAAGTCACTCCTCTCAGCCTCACAAGCTCTAGGAATGCGTGGATGCTCTTTGCTACTCTTTACAATCACTCAAGATCTCACTAGATTCTCTCTTGTGCTCCCTTGACATAGAATGGCTCACAACAAATGATCTCCAACTGTTCTAGTTGCGAGCAACCTCCACAACAGCTCCCCCAACGTTTAAATAGGCCCCAAGCCATGAAACAACCGTTAAGAGCTGTTGCCAAAAAGCTGACTATTTTTTGCAGTCACCGGACTGTCCGGTGACTGGGACCACCAGACTGTCCGGTGACTCCTGGTCTCCTCCTAGCAAAAAAACAACCTCTCTGGAATCCACTCCATGAGACACCGGACTGTCCGGTTCATACCATCACTGGACTGTTCGGTGACCTTCTCTTTTGGATCACCAGAGACACCTCTTCTGGAGCTCACTGGACTGTCTGGTCTCTGACCGATGGACTGTCCGATGACTTTTTCCTAAGACTCCAGAGAGCACCTTTCTCTGAACTGCGAACTCTAGCACTCACCAGACTGTCCGGTGACTCCCGTCGGACTGTCTGGTGACTCCAGCTTCACTAACTCCAGGGAACATCTTCTCTGGACTCCTGCCTCGACACTCACCGGACTGTCTGGTGACACCGACAGACTGTCCGGTGACTCCTTCAGCTGCTGAACTTGAACTGCTTCAAAGGTCTTCACTCTTCCGGCTTCAAACCTTGACACCTTCAAGCTCTCACTAATCACTCAAGTGCCTCAGAGAACCTAGAGCATCTACACTCTAATTCCTGTAAAATTAAGACGAGTGACCCGACCTCTCTTAATAGTACCAGTGTTTCCTATTGACTCAAGGGCTAAAAACTAAGCCACACTTGGCACTAAACAATCCTTAGCCTTGAACCAGCAACCTCCTTAGAAACACTCCGGAAGCACGGACAGCCTTACAGCAACCAACTCGTAGAAATGTAGAAAGGTAGAGATAAATCTGCATCTAACGAGTCAGTTTATGGTTCTCATTCAATCACCAAAATCATTCATACCTTTGAGGGGCTTCAATGGTCATGAAGCTAACACCGAGGAAGTGATGTAGAGCACCAAGGTCTGTCATGGCGAACTCTGAGTGTAGAAGGCGTGTGAGTCAGTATAGCAGCTCCGTCGAGTTGGCGGTGAGGATGATGTCGTCGACATAGAGGAGAAGGTATGCCAGGTTGTCACCATCTTTGAGGATGAAGAGGGAGGTGTCCGACAGAGAAGCCTTGAACCCCGAGGCCTTGATGACGGTGGCGAACCGCTGGTACCACGCGCGAGGGGCTTGCTTGAGCTTGTATAATGACTTCCGGAGCAGACACACATGATCAAGCCGTGAACTATCAACAAAGCCGGACAGTTGCTGACAGTAGATGGTCTTGTCCAGGTGGCTGTGTAGGAAGGCATTCTTGATGTTGAGCTGGTGGATCAGTCAGGCGCATGAGGTGGCAATGCTGAGGACGGTCCGGATAGTAGCCGGCTTGACGACGGGGCTGAAAGTCTCATCGTAGTCGATGCCGTGCTGTTGAGAGTATCCACGAACTACCCACCGGGTCTTGTGACGAGCCAGAGATCCATCAGTATGATACTTGTGTTTAAAAGTCCACTTGCCGGTGATGACGTTGGTTTTTGGAGGCCGAGGAACCAATGTCCAAGTGTCGTTGTCGAGGAGAGCCTTGTACTCGTCTGCCATTGCTGCTCGCCAATTTGGATCAGCAAGGGCAGCTTTGTAGTTGCCCGGGAGAGGAGAGGCAGCTGAATGCATGACGTTGAGGTTCATGCGTTCCTTGGGTTTGACAATGCCAGCATGAGCACGTGTCGTCATGCCATGCGGACCAGGTGCAGGACGTGGCTGCATAGGACCACGGGGCTGTGCATGATCCGAGGCAAGTGCACCGGGAGGGCCAGCATTCTGCTGCTCGGGAAGCACAGAAGGATCTGTGGCCTCTGGAGTCATAGCAGACGTTGGATCGGTCGGAGCAGGTGGCGCCGGTGGTGCAACACGCTGTGGTTGATCACAAGATGTTGCTGGTGATCTGGGCACAGGCTACTGGATGTACAACGGTTGCTCAACATCAGCAGGTGATGGAGCATCTGCTGGAGGCCGGTTGTTGGTGCTGACTGGAGGCGATTGTTCCTGCAGGCTAGTACTGGAGAGCAAGAAGTCTAGAGATGATGGAGAGGACAATGAGGCAAAGGAAATGTTGTTTCGTCAAACATGACATGTCGTGAGATCAAATATGTTTTGTTTCTAGGTTGAGACACCGATAGCCTTTGTGAGAGGATGGGCAGCCTAGAAAGACGCAAGCAGCAGATCGAGGGGCAAGTTTGTGTGGTGCAACAGCAGAAAGATTGGGATAACACAGGCATATGAAGACATGCAAGTGATCATATGTAGGTGGTTTCCAAAAGAGAAGTTCATCGGGAATTTGGTTGTTGATGGAGGTGTATGGGCGCCAGTTAACAAGATGAGTTACAACGGCAAGCGCCTCGGCCCAGTACTGAGGTGGCATGGAAGCATGCAAGAGGCTTGTGCGAACAACATTGTTGAGGGTGAGAAAGGCGCGCTCGTCTTTCCTGTTTTGTTGTGATGTGTAGGGACACGAGAGACGAAGGGAGATGCCGTGTGTGGAGAGAAATGTGGTGTTTAGGTGGTTAACGAATTCAGTTCCGTTATCAGCCTGGAGAGCTTTAACAGGGATACCGAATTGTGTATGCACACAGCGGATGAAGTTGACAATGTTGTCATGAACATCAGATTTGCGAAGAAGCGGAAAAGTCTAATTAAAATGAGTGTAATCATCAACGAGGACAAGATAATATTGAAAACCAGAACTGCTAGTAACCGGTGATGTCCATACATCGCAATGGATTAACTCAAAAGGACTAGAAGTATGAGATGTGGAACTAGTAAAACGAAGACGAGCATGTTTGCCAAGTTGGCAGGCATGGCAAATTGCACGATCTTGTTTAGTACATGTGATGAGATGCAACTTATTTAATGACGCAAGAGCCGTGGGACCGGGATGACCACACCATTGGTGCCAAAGTGTGGTAGGAGTGCTGGTGGAGATGAAAGCTTGCTGGTGATGAGTTGGCGTGATAGGAGGGATGGTGTAGAGATCTCCATCGCTATTGCACCGAAGAATCTCGTGCTGGGTCTGCAGGTCCTTGATGGAGAAACCAAAGGCGTCAAATTCAATTGTGCAAGGGTTATCACGGCAGAATTGACGAACTGAGATAAGATTCTTAACTAGAGTAGGAACAAAGAGAATGTTAGATAAAGCAAAGTTAGATGAAGGAGTAGATAACTGAGCATGTCTAGAGAGTGTAATGGGGATAAGAGATCCATTACCTACGGTAACAGATGGGTAACAGATGAGGGGTAGGGAAGGGACTGAGGAGAGAAGAGAATACCATATTCCGACGTCATGTGAGTGGTGGCATCGGAGTCGATGACCCAAATGTTCTAGGAACCGGTGGAGAGGCCATTCATCACGGCAATGAGACCGGCTGGATCCCATTGTGGTGATGCCGGTTGTGCTGGGTATGCCGGATACGACGGTTGTGCCGGGTATGCCGGATACGACGGTTGTAGAGGTGCAACATCATGTTGTAAGCTTGAGGAGGAGTCGTTGGGCGAGATCCAAGAATGCCGGGCGACGAGCACCAGCCACCGGGATTGTAGGAGCCCGGCATTGTCCATGGGTTGAAGCATACCCAGGGTCCAGCAGGGGTAGGTGCTCGTGGAGCAGGTTGGTTGCCATGAGATAGCCTGCCACCGTTACCACCACCTTTCTTATAATTCTTGCCTTTCTTCTGATTAGATGAGCCGCCATTGAATGACAGTTGTGGTGGTTTTGGAGGTGGCGCAGAACCACGACACCCGACTGTGCAGGGAGCGGAAGATGCGACCATGGCGGTGTGTGTCGCGACGGATGTTTCGTTCGCCAGCCGAAGTTCCTTGAGTCACAACATAGAGCAAGCCTTGCTGAATGATGGGAACGGACTTTGATTTGCGATGTCGTCTGTAGTGGACGAGAAGCATGGGTTGAGGCCACGGAGAAGGTTCAGGACCAGCTGGGGTTCGCTGATCCCGTGACCTAGATCGCGTAGCGAGTCAGCAAGGTTCTTCATACGCTGGCAGTACTCATCGACACGGAGATCGCCCTGGACCAGCGAGTACAATTGGTTACTGATGAAGATCGCCCTAGACTCCGTGTTGTCGAGGTAGTTATCCCTGATAGCACACTAGAGCTGGTGCACGTCTTGATCAGGAGCAGTGGCGAGATCAAGAACATCATCGGCCACTGAACCAAGGAGCCAACTGACCACGGCTGCGTCATCCATGCCCCAGGAGGGATCGTTGGGGAGAGCTGGACTAGTGCCATCGATGTGGGACAACACACCAAATTTGCCACATAATGACTTGAAAAACGAGCACCACCTGGTGTAGCTGGTGCCCTGGGGATCAAGCTTGAAAGGGACATGTGTGGTGACGACGACGGTGGCAAAGGGACTAACGAGGATGGGGGCAGATTTAGAATTGGTGGCAAGAGAGGTAGAACCAGAGGTTGCAGTAGATGAGTTCATCGACATGGCGATGAACAAGGAGACGGCGGCGCACGGATGAAACGGGACGCGAGCGTTGGGTGATCGTCTCGCAGAGAGGCAGCAGAAGAGTAGGATCAAAACACGAAAGATACCATGTAGAATTATGGTGAAACGCCGCACAGCCAAAGGAAGGCTGAGGCATCAATATATAGTGACAATGCCACAGGATATGGTTGGTTACATGATTCACAATTAGTGAGATAACAACAATAAACAATAATATACAGTTGGATCTAACCATACCCGCTAACACATCCTCCGGCGCATTTTGGCTAAGGTCCAGGGACATGAATGATTGGACAATGTTCGATTACTGGCAAACCGAGCCAAATAAACAACCAATTTGTTCAGGTGTCAGACAGTGATGTGGCTGCATTTTGTAGATTGTGAATGAGTCCATCATCAAAAGCCAAGCTAAACGTTGGGTATGGTTTGGATAGTTATTCAACTACAGCCATGGTTGCCAAACCTCAAGGGGAAAACTGGCAAGGAAAAACACAGATATATTTGCAGAGACAGCAGGATTAAATCGATATGCTTTCTCTACCGAGGAGGCTGGGAGATCAGTCCACCTAATTACTTAGTATCTAACAAAAGAATACTGCACACTTTTTTCTATTAGAGCGAGCTTTCGTTTCAATAATCACTTAATAAATCGTGCAAGATTCACCTTGAAGGACCTGAACACGATTGTTCAGTTTTTGAACACAAGGCTAGAGAAATCAAAATACTTGTAACGCTCCATATCTAAAGTACATTTGCTGCTCAGCTTTTACATCGAGTGGGGCACGCGCATTCATATATATCACTTCTTTTATACTTTCTGTCTCGTTTGTGTAAAAAGATTAACTTGATGGAGCTATGATAGAAATAACGATGGTTCTAAATTGATCCTCATCTCAGTAAACAATTAAGGTTTACTGCCCGAGGAAGCTGATGGTGCGCGACACGGAGGCGGACGAGCTGAGGGAGACGCTGACGGCGAAGAACACCGAGCTAGACGACCTGAGACGCAAGCTTGCGTCGACCGACGACGACGAGGAGATCAACAAGCTGACGGTGAGTCTGACGGCTAAGGACGCGGACATCACCGCGCTCGAGGCCGACAACACGGACCTCACGAACATGGCCGAGGAGGCGGGCGAGGCCGCGAAGGCGACCACCGCGAGGGCGCGGGAGACGGAGCACGCGCTGTGGAACAGCACGGCGCGCGAGGCCCGGGGCGGCCGAGCTGCTCAGGGCGTCCGAGCGCGCCAGGGAGGCGATGGAGGACGAGGCGCAGCGCTCCCGCGTGCAGAGCGAGCAGTGGCGCAAGGCGGCCGAGGAGGTCGCCGTGGTGCTCGGCGTCGTGGACCGCGGCGGCGCGCCGGGAACACCCCTTGTGGATGAACGGTTCGGCTCTGGCTTGTGGACGACCAAGGGCGCGGATGAAGATGGCGCCGCCGGGAAGCGGAAGCCCCGCGCCATGCGGGCGCTTAGCGACCTGTGGAAGAAGAAGGCGCAGAAGTGGTGGAAATTGAGTCGTCGTGTGGTCGTCCATGGGAATGTTCACTTGCTCTGTTCTGCAGTCACCACTAGGAGGATTACAGCGACCTGTTTACAGTTCGTTTTAATTTACTGCTATTTATGTAATGGCTGGTTAAGTTATTCTGGTTAAACCAAAATAAACTTGTGTTGCATTTTTTCGCTGAGTTCATGCGACGTTTGAAGAGTGGCATGAGAAAACATTGGAGGGCATCCTCTGGAGCATTTTGGCTCATCTCCAGTTACATGAATGAATTGGACAATGTTGTCTGATTACTGGCAAACCGAGCCAAAGAAACAACCAGTTTGTACAGGTTTCGGACAGTGCAGTGGCTGCATTTAGCATATGGTGACTGATGAACGATTCCATCAAAATCCAAGCTAACCGATGGGTATGGTTTCAATAATTATTCATCTACATCCATGGTTCCCAAACATCATGAGAAATAATTGGAAAGGAAAAATATAGATATATTTGCAGATATAGCAGGATTAAATTCCAGGGCAGAAACACCGATATGCTTTCACTGCCAGTGAGGCTGAGACTGGGAGATCAGTCCACCAAGAGAATAATGCTAAATCATATACTCCATCAGTTCTTTAATTTATGTCGCCATTGATTTTTATATCTAACTTTGATCATTCATCTTATTCAAAAAATTTGTTCGAATGTTTAAAATTTTAAGTTGTGATTCAAATAACCCTAATGACAAATCAAATTATATAAAATTTATTAAATTTTTTTGAAATAAAACGAATGGTGAAAATTGAATGTAAAAGTTAACGGCAACATCAATTAAAGAACAGAGGGAGGATACTGTTAGAGCAGGCTTTTGTTTCAATAATCATATATACTAAATCACACAAGATTGATCCTGAACCAGTGTTGGACCTCTTTTTTTCAAGGGCATTCAGTTGAATGGCCAAAGTTTTGTCAAATGGTTGAAAGATATATTTTTTTGTATTTGATATGCATACAAATAAATAAGGAAACCAGGATAAAAATCCAACAAATTTGAGTCAAAAACTAAAAAAATGAGGACCAAAATATCTCAACTATTGAATTGTCCCCAAAATTATTTTGCTACTTAATCAGTTTGAAGGCCTAGCTCATATAAAACTCCAGGTCGGCCACTGGGACCTGAACATGATTGTTCAGTACTAGTTAACATAACACTAGGCCGGAGAAACCAAGATACCACATCTAGAAACTTATCCAGGAACCTCCCTGAACACGACTATTGTATCATTGAACACCAGGCCAGAAATCAAAATACGCCATGGAGAAACTTATCCACGAACCTGTACCGTTTGGATCTGTGCGCAACCATCCTGAGCCCTTTCCCAGCCTTGCCACTCTGCTCCACCTCCACACCAGTGAACACGGCGAACATGTCGTCCTCCTCCCGGCAGAGGAAGCTATCTCTGAGCTATACTTTCCGCACCACATGGAAGGTCCTGGCGACGAAGAACTAGCCAGAGCCCAGGGACACAACAAAAGAATCTCCTGTGGCCCAGTCCTTTGGGGTTTTGAGATCATCCTCCCACTCCCAGAGGTTGCGCAGCTTTGGCGGCTTGACTATGGAGGCAGAGGACAGGTTAGACGTGCACAACCTCTTGTCATCGTATGAGAGGCCGAACCAGAGATTGTACTCGGGGACGTACTCGGCGCGGCCGCAGAACGGCAGCAACCAGTCACCGGCCTTGCTCCACGCACGAGTCGCCGTGTCGAAGGAGTATGTCCCGATGTTCTTGGAAGATATGTAGATGTTTGAGTCTCCGACCACCGTGTGGGACCTGATATAGCTTGTGGGTAGCTGCGATTCATATCCCTGACTCAAACACATAAGGCGGCGGTGTAGCGAGTGCCAGTACAAGTCCTGCCGGCCCGGTCGTTTGTTAGAGGGACGACCATAGCTGAGGACTTCAAAGCTCATTGTGTCGGATGGTCGAGGATATCTGTCCATGACAAAGAGGCTGTCGCCAACATTGAGGGAGACGGCCATGTTCTTCGGCTTGTTCAGGCTGGACAGTACTCTGACAGTACGCAATTCTGCGTTGTACAGGAGTGCGTTGCCCCTCTGGTCGGTGCCGACGATATGATCCTTGCCATGGCGGCTGAATCCCATGAGCTGCATTGTCCCGCTTTCAAACTTTGAAGCAGGGGGTTGGAAGATGATCTCAGGCCGAGGCAACCGTGACAGCTCCATTATAGATATACTGTTTGCTGGACAAGCTGCAGCGTGTTTTGCATTTCTTGATCCGTTTGGCGGTTCGGATGGGTGAAAGAAACCAGACATGCTGATGCGGCGCACCTCAACGGTGGACCGCCCATGTCTCATGTTGTTGGTCAACAGATGCACAAACTTCCTACTCATGTCAATCTAAGCCTATACAGAAAAGCACCAGAGATGAATCTAAAATTGCCTACTAGTATTCTTTTGCTGACAGTTTATGGAGCCCCAAATTTCCCTACCCGAAGCATAGAATTGCCGATATCCTGCTTTACTCACAAAAAACTGAGAAAAGGAACTAATTATTCAAATTGCGGTTTCTGTAATCTGAATATTATATAAAGCAAACTTCAGTTGACGACTACTACCTTCGATTAGCGACCTCACCAGCCGTTATTCGTCGACCCCGGACTGTTTTACATTGAGTCGGGCGCGGGGCAGAGTGGATTGTGGCAGCGCCGATCGATGTGGGGCGCGGGGCGGCGTCGATTGGGGCGGGGCGGGATACAAGCGCTTTGCCGCAAAGAAGAGGGACGACGTCGGCGCCACTTCCGCGCTCCAAGGCGATGGCCATAACACGGCGCTGGCAGCAGCAGCAGCCCACGCTGCTGATGTCGAGACGGTTGCCGACGATGAGAAAGTTAGTATGATCGCGTCGGACACCGATGTTCTTGTCGCGGTTGTGTCGAGTGAGCCGGAGAACAACAATGAGGAGGCCAGGAACACGACTGGTAATGAGGACGTGAACAATGAGGACGAAGCTGACGGCGAAGGACAGGGAGGTCTGCGAGCTGAGGACGAAGCTGACGGTGCGGGACACGGAGGTGGACGAGCTGAGGGAGACGCTGACGGCGGAGAGCACCGAACTCGACGAGCTGAGACGCAAGCTGGCGTCGACCGACGCGGAGATCAACAAGCTGACGGCGAATCTGACGGCCAAGGACGCGGACATCGCCGCGCTCGAGGCCGACAACGCCGACCTCACGAAGATGGCCGAGGGGGCGGCGAGGACGTGAAGGCGATGGCCACGAGGGCGCGGGAGACGGAGCGCGCTCTGCGGGACAGCGCGGCGAGCGAGGCCCGGGTCGCCGAGCTGCTGCGGGCGTCGGAGCGCGCCAGGGAGGCGATGGAGGCCGAGGCGCAGCGCTCCCGCGTGCAGAGCGAGCAGTGGCGCAAGGCGGCCAAGGAGGCCGCTGTGGTGCTCGACGTAGTGGACCGCGGCGCCGGCGGTGGTGTGCCGGGAACACCCGTTGCAGACAAACGGTTCGGCTCTGGCGTGTGGACGACAAGGGGCGCGGAAGAAGATGGCTCCGCCGCGGAAGCCCCGCGCCATGCGGGCGCTCAGCGACCTGTGGAAGAAGAAAGCTCAGAAGTGATGGAAATTGAATCGTGTGGTCGTCCCTGGGAACGTTCACTTGCTCTGTTCTGCAGTAACCACTAGGAGGATTACAGCGACCTGTTTACAGTTCACTTTAAATTTCTATTTATGTAATGGCTGATTAAGTTATGCTGGTAAAACCAAAATAAAGCTATGTTGCATTATTTCTCGAGCGCCACTGTTTCGCTGAGTTCATGCGAGGTTTGAGTGAAAGGAGAAGACATAGGAAGGCCTCAGGGTAGAAGAACTGGGAAGGAAAAATACGGAATCACATCCTCTCCTGGAACGGAGAAAATGCAGAGGAATGCAGATGAGAATTTGGATATGCTTCCAGCAGCCGTTAGATCTAAATTGGACGTCCTAAATTCACGTGCGCATAAATAGTAGAATTGACAGAGTCATTAGCGAATAATACCGGACAAAGAGCACTCTGCTACAGTGCTAATACAGGAGCCCGTTCACCCCCTCACATATTATTGTATCATCTGCTACAATTGCCTGCATTTGACACACTACAGCAGAGAATTTGCATCCAAAAAATATAGATATATTTGCAAATATGGCAGGATTAAATTGCAGGGCAGAAACACCGATATGCTTTCACTACCTGCGCTGGGAGATCAGTCCACCTAAGTACTATGCAGATTTTAAAATAGACCTAAATGAATGAAAACCGTTCATTTACACTGATTTTGAGGCATAAATTATTCTTTTACCTCCTAGAGAGATAAAACTTCTTCAACAATTATAAATTACTGCATCATTTAATTTGAAAATTAATTAGTGAATTTTGACAGGAGAATGTGTTTTTATATAAATCAACGGTTGAGATTGATTTCTAGTCTTACCTTCCAAGAGGTAAAAGTATATTTATATGTGTCACCTCAAATAACATGAAGATTTAACACTAAAAAAGTTTATTACCAGTAGCCACCTTATTTAGCATCAATAAAATATTATTCTAGTATGCTGATAGCTTAAAAAAGTTTATAACTCTTTAAAGTATTATAGATATTTCTAAAGATAAAATATTTATGTAAGATTTTTATTCTTTTAGTGTAGCTATATATATAGCTTGCCCTTTAGTATTTCTACTTACCTTTTAGTTTCTTATGAATATTGAACTACTTCTTATCTACTTATGAATATTGAACTACTTCTTATCTAATTCTTCATACAGTTTCAAGCTAATAGAATTTTTACTAAAACTATTTTAGAAGAGGATTCAGAGATGAAA
>BCLG01002060.1:20035-48615 GCA_001602295.1 Zoysia matrella
TTTATAGTAGCTGAAAATAAAAAATAGTGATTTGCAATATATAGTTTCTCGATGACTAGATCCTCCATTTCATCTAATAGGTAAGTGAACACTGTAGGGAGTGTGCTGATGACCTACGAGTCTATCTTTCTGTGAGTACAATGACTATAAACAGACTTAAATCATCAAAATTTTCTTCAACTAAATTGTTGTGATGGGTGTAATTACAATATTTTTGATAAAAAAAACTTGAGAATGCATGTGCTCATTGTAATAATATTGTCGTTAATGATTGAAGAGAATAGACATTCACCTTCAAAGTATACATTGCGTGAAGAACACATTTTAGTCACACACATAAAATGCGTGACTAAAAACACATTACTAAAGAGTGGGTTATTAATCACACGTATAACTGCATGATCAATGACTCAAAAAAATCATAAGGTGCATGATCTTTGCTAGTTCAAAGGTCATGAGCGTTAGTAATGCCCATGACATTCGAACCAGCAAAGATCTTTATTAATGCCTGTTACCTTTGATAAAAAAAATATTCTATATACGTGTATAGAATACGGAAGATGTAAGAGAGGGATGACAGTCACACTTCGATTCATGACGTGGGAGATCTCCGTTCAACCAACAAGGGAATCTCCTCTTAGCGTTTTGCATGTGAACACAACCGCGACCGCCTCACCACACGGATGCAGACGACGAGCGCGCTGGCCACGGATAGCCACGGTAGATACGCCGTTGCGGGTGCAGCGGCTTTTGGTGGTCGGTCGGCACCTCGATCGATCAGGCGGCCTTTGCTTTCCGCTCCGGGGCCAGGCTGCCGCTATCACGTTCATGCGACGGGCATAGGTAGCCACTGTACGTGAGGCCAGTGGCGGAGCTAGCCGGCCCCGGTCCACTCTTAGATTGTGGAAAATAATCCATTTAATACTGTAGTATTATACTGTTTAACACTGTGAACTGTTTAACCCATTACTTTTTCCTTAGCGGCCCACCCTTGCTGGCTACTCCAGTTACACCACTGCGCAAGGCGACGGCCGGGCGCCATCGCACGTTCATCCTACGGCGACGTGGATGCGGGATGCCGGCAAAAGGGGTTCCTGAACCGTGTAGTTGTACGTACCCTCCGGGCCGAGCTCGACTGCCCGTGAAGGAAGCACCGCTGCAACGGGCCTGTGAAAACATAGGGGGACTCACGGACTAGTGACTACAGGGCACCTCCAGCTTGAACGCTTGCGCGTGTCTGGTGCTATGGCTTGCAACACATTTGCGGAACTGAAAGGAAGCACGGTACTCTACTCGCACCCCCAGCCGTGCTCGTCGACGCTGGATGATTGGGATCTGACGCGGCACGGGTCCATAGAGAATCCAGTGCCGGAAAGCGCCCCGTGATGTTTGGTTAGCGAACTGTATCTGACATTAATGAGAGAGAAGAATGCCGTCTTAGTAATTTCATGGCAGAACTTTCAAGTGGTTTCGTCAGCTACGTCTCCACGATCGTTCAGTAACCAAGTTTATCTCTGCCTTCCAACTTGAGATTAAGTTATCACGATTATGGTTAGTAGTGGCAGCTGGGAAGGATCCTTCGAATTGTTCAAAAGTGGCTTAAATTTTTCCTCATTAACCGTATCCAGCGCTTGACGCCTGAAGATCGACCCATTTATAAAGATGATCTACTTTTCGTTCACGGGTTTGTGCATGAGAGCGCACACAGCTGCAGAAAATTATGTAGTATGAATCTCCTGTCCCCTTGGCCATCACCACGATCTGTATGCATGCATGTTATAGTGGCCAGCCATAATTCAACTGTCCTTTTTCTTTCCACTCTCGACAATTCAGGGGGGCGATCAAATGCCAAGAAGTGCACTGAGTTTACGATGCGTCGGTTGCAAGAGACGATAACGCTTGGCATTCGCCGTCTGAATCGATCTCCATCCCACGCATCGCAAACGGAGAAGATGCGTTGGACTGCTCCAATCAGGCAGACCACAGGAACGTTTAACCTAAAAAGATCATGGCCGGTGACTAGGTTCATGGCTTGCTTGCTCCGTCATCGTCCAGTCGGTGATTCGACCTTCAACCTCTGATCAAGTGCTTAGAGATGGCAATAACCTTTTGGAAGCGGCGCCTTTTAATTGAGTGGTTAGAGATGAAACTTTCGTCTTTGTTCTTAGATTTACTACTGGTAATCTCATGGCGCTCTCCTTCAGCGTTCAAGCAATCAAGCCCAAACTACGTGTGGTCATGGCCCTGGCGATTGATGCGATGTGATTGGCTGGTTATCCACTAAAACGGATGACGAGGCGCGGCGCGGTCAGTGGGAGTGCTTTGGGTCGCCGTTCGCGCCCCAGACTGAAGCTTTCCACGGCTGACGCGTGGGCTGGAAAAAAAATCAGGCTGAGATATACCCCTTCCAAAGTTGTTTTTACCGATTAGTTCAAATTTAAACTAAACTATGATAATATTTTTAGAAACGGAAGGAGTATTGGATCGATTCAGCATGCATGCATGGATGATGTGAAAGCTATGGTTTGGATAAAAATGAACAAGATCACTGCCGTCGGCAAAACCCAGAACCTACTAGTAGCAAGCTTCAAATTCAACACTTCCACTGGTGTGCGAGCTAAACACGGGCAGCCGAGTCAAACTCAACTCCAGCCGTGGGCTCGACATGATAAACACGATCGTTGTCAAAAGGCGCCGTCGGTGACTGACGCAGACCATCCATCGCCGAGAGGATGATGTCGATCCACACGACCGCGAGTTGCTTCCACGTAGCTGGCCACATGGGCGCACGATGCCATGCGTCGCACCGAGCCCCATGTGCGAGGCCTATATAAGACGTGCGGTTACCCGTTGCTCTGTCTCACAAGCCTTATTACACAGATTCGCAGTTAACACCTCGAGGTCTGTAATCTCGGATAGTGTTGTTTAACTAGGCTCACTAAAACTTTGTCTGGATCTGAAAACGGCCCGGGAAATTTGTTAGACATGGCAGCCACGATTGGGAGGGAGCTTCTCCTCTGCGCCGTGCTGCTGCTCTCCGCAGCCGTCGTGCAGCGCTCCTGCTCGGCTCGGCCGTTGCCGCAGCAAGAGGTGGCCGCAGAGGTGGTGGTGGGGCTCCACCACCCGGCTCAGGCTGTGGTTCACGCGGATGCGGCTGCTGTCCGCGACGGAGCTGCCCAAGAGCGGGGTATCGACGCCGCCATCGAGACCGGGCCCTACGAGGATAAGCGGTTGAGCCCGGGAGGACCGGACCCCCAGCATCACTGATGCATGCTTTTTCTGCTTTGCACTGCTGCCGCTCCATATATATTGCTTACTCAGAATTGGTCACATAGCAGTCAAAGTTAAGGAAGGATAAATGTTCTGAATGAATAAAAGTCTCATATGTAACACGAAGCAAGTAGTCATGTTGCCAGTTCGCTGCGTCGATGTAATAACTTCAAAAGAAAATGCATGCTCCTTATTTTGAGGATTCAGTTCGGTATACCTGCTCATAGATCTATCATCAGATGGTACGGAGTAACTGTCTATCCAAGGTTTGACTTAACAGAATAAGCCTTACAAAGATGGATGAGTGAGAGTGCAAAATTGAATGGAAAGAGTATTTGACTGGGCGACTAGAGACTTTTTTGGTGACGTTTTTAACTCAAACCATCCAACGGTCAGCTTTCAGTGGGTCTCGCTCTCGAACAAACGGAACTAGTGCCCAGAAATTTAGCCACTTTCGAAACTCGTGGGGACTATCAAGATAATGCTAATTCGTGCACGAGAGCTTTAGGAACCCAAGTCATGCATCATACAGGCTCGCTAAGTATGGGCCGCAATGAAACCAGCGCGCATATTGCAATTGCAACTTAAATTTGAAATGCAAAAAACCATTCAAAGTCACAAGCAAAGAGTAGCAGTAATACTGAGATTGACACAAAAGAATCAATTGTACTGTGGTAGCTAAACGATCAAATCTTCTAGTCACATAATGTCCCCAGAAGGCCATATATAACTAGTAACAATTGAATCATCCAAAACATGGTCATCAGTCCCAGCACCACACTTCATCTTAGTTGACATATTTTCTGAGATCTGAAAAGGCCGGAACGGCATTTTCAAACTCAGTGAAAAGAGGAGGGCAAAAAACAGCTCAGATTTCACTAATTCAGCTGGAGCAGCTCTCCTGTTCAGCTTGAAGCCCTAACCTCGACGTCACCGATTTGACGAGTCATAGCTTCTACAGCGAGAGGAAGCTTCCGAGATGCAATCCAAAGAGTTGCGTAACTAACCTTTTCTTAGCGGATTCGTACTCAGGGATCAAAAGCGTTCCAGCTTTCAGAGATGCGAGTTGTTAAAGTAAAAAACCGCCAATGCATTTTATCAACTACTAAGATACCAACTTTTGCAGGATTTGTTTATCTCCGTTTGTTTGATTGAGGAATGGACATTGGTTGTCTTCCAACCGATCCACAAGAAAACTTGTGTATGCATTCAGGCGTGGAAAGCAAATGGAGTTGTATAGGCATTCCATTTCTATGTTGGGATCTGGGACTATTCCCTCCATTCCTTCTTAAATTGTTGTTGTTACGACAATAAATCTAATTTATTTCTAAACTGAAATTATTGTTCTAATGACAACAATTTAAAACAGGGATCCATCATCTGTGTTTCAGCATGATTGGATCCAGAGCGATCTATCTAAAATGCAATAGAACCTTTTTGCGCACGTAGTATAGAGATAAAGTCTTAGCAAGACTGCAATCACCTAAGACAGACAGAGCTGGTTCATGATCCAAGCTATGGTTTTGTGTAATCTTGCCGACGGTTTTACGAATGCTCGGCGCATACCAGAAGCTAGTGCATTGTGTAATAAGTGCTCGCGTAAATGACCGCGAAATGCAGCTTTGCATGGCGACGCGAGATCACTGGTAGTCGCCACTCGGACGAACACGCTTTCCAGGCGGTACCGTTTTGTCCTAACTGTAATCTGCTAACCAACCACAAAATCGCAAAAACCGTTCTCTTGTCGCGTCGTTGCTGCGACGGACCTATAAATGCCAGGCTATTTCCACCACGATCAGATCAGCTCAACTGCACTTACATAGATATACACACTGTAACATCCTAATCTTAGAATACGGCTCCAGATTCGCTCGCACGTCGTGCGAGTCTTATCTTGCAGAATAAATGTTTACGTTTTTGTCTTCACTTCGCGTAAAAAGATTAACTCGAGTTATTCCACGTTCCACGACCGAGTATTTTAATTGATCTCCACTCTTCTTAACTTTTAAAATGGTACTAAACTCATACTAGTCACTATGAGCTTTTTTTCTCACTTAGGCCGAGATATCACACACACGCGAAGTGAAAATAATAGGATCGAGATGGCTGCTCGCACCGTCGGCATTGCGCGCGCAACGAGCGTCAGCGATGGTGCGCTCATCGGACGGCGGCGATTGGGCTGTCGCCGTGCGCCGCCCCGTCCAAGTGGAACACGCGCAGGGTGCTCGCCGGGGACAAGAGGACCGTCCCCGGCGGCCCGGACCCGCAGCCTCACTAGCTACTAGCTAGCCGGTATGCCGCCAGCCAGACGGGACGGAGAGGAGGAAGCAGTATATGCCTGGGTGCCGTCTGGCTGCTTTTCTTGCGGCAACGGTGGCGAACTGAAGAAATGGTTACAATGTGGTCCCTTTGATTTTAATTGTTGATGTTTAAATTTACTATCAAACGTTAGCAACTAAAACCGGAGGGAATGCCATCATCAATGTGCTATATTTCATGTATTATTGGTTGGGATAAGATTTCGATTTCTTTTCTTATAGGTTGGGCCACATAATTTTGTAATCCTCAAGCGTATCTGTTTTAAACATTTGATTGACCAAGGATTAATTTGATACATGCCATTACAATTTTGTGAAATTTGAAATATGCATTCGAGCTCACATGTCATTCACTTGCAGAGTCCATCTGTCATTCACATAAATAATATATTTTAAAGTTTACAAAATTGTAATAACATGTATCAAATTCACCCATTAACCAAACCGTTCTATTCGAGTGTCCCTACTTTCAAATAGATATGGGTTGTATCTGATCAGCCCAAGCTCAGATAACCCAGCTATCCGTATATAACCATAGATGGGCCTAACATCTTTGCCTGCACAAATTGGCCAACTCAAATTGATTTGGAAAAACTGAGCGGAGGGAGCGGAGCCGGCACGCGCAACTAGAGCAGGGCTGTGCCAATGGGGCGAAGCGGAATTTCTGGGGGCTCAAGGATCCACCGCTATATTTGGGCTATATTTGTGGTTCACTTGGACGGAGAAATGAAGATTTCGGGGATGCGATGCCCACGAGCTCGTATCTAATTTAGATTTTACGAATAATTTATAAATATCTATAAAATCTGAACTAAATTTAGCTCTCATGGTACCCACTTGCATTCCTAATTTTGCCTGCTCTTCTCGAATCTGAAATGAAAAAAAAAAAACTCGCTTTCAACATGTTCAAGACTATTCATTTCTGGAGCTCAGCATATTTCAAGGTGAAATTCTTAAATGATAGGAGTAGTATGAATTATAATTAACTTTTAGGAAAGTAATACATGTGAGATCATACTTTAAGTAGGTACCATATAGATCACCACCACGCCACTGAAACATCAGGATTTGGAAGTACAAGTTTACACTGCAGAAACAGTGATAGCTAGCCATTTACTCTGCATATGTTTTTATAGGTAAACCTCGATGATCAAGCGAACACCGATGACGGGTATGGTTTTGTAGCCACCAAATCCAGCTTCAAAAACAATCCATTATCGCACGTAGATGGCGACCCTCGCTTGATTCGTAGAGCTTGGGGGTGAGCCGTGCGCCATGCGCAGTGCTACTGATGGTTTCGTTTGTGATGGGTGGGCACAAATGGCATAAATAAAAGGGCTCGATCTGCTATGCATCCGGTCGCACCATTCTTCGATGCAACCATAGTGATGGATTTATCTCCAGCCGGTCTTAGCGAAGATCAGCGCCACATCGATCGAACACTGGCCGTATATCACAGTCATATGCGTATAGCTTTTCTCTTTCAGAAACACTATAGTCAAGGCAAATGAAAAAAAAAAAAAACAGGAAATAGCAGCATGTATCCAAAGTTGGAGAAATAACCCGTGTTATTTTGGGTTGATTTTAGAGTTTAGAATAGTCGATAAGTCCAGATTTAGTAAGTGCATTTATTTTTGGAGCACACCACATTATTGATCAAGCTGAAATTTCATAGATATAAAACATCATAACCTTTATCTTTATTCCTCTTAAAAGTTTAATCTGGTGGTGATGCCCTTTCTGCCAGGGGCAGATTTGGACCGTCAGATCATCCGATGGTGCTCGCGCTCGGTCCATCGATACGCCTCCGTAGGAGCTCTTCTCTGCACGACCGCACCTTCCCTCCTAGGCGCCCACCACCGCCATTTCATTCCACGCCGTCGTCACCACACTGCTCCCCTTCCTCCCCCGGCACAGACCGCGTCCGCGTCGCCGCCACCGCAGACCAGGACAGATGTCTCCCCGGACGGTATCGACTCCATCTCCCTGTTGGAACAATCAACCTCTCCCTGCTCTCTCTCACATGATGGACTAAGGTAGAAGAAGAACAACGGGAGCACGCACAAGTTTGCCGGCGACGAACGCCGTGGTGCCAATCGCGCCTGTATCTCGGCCTTACTTTATTCACTGGATTGGACACTGATTACAAAGGAGCATTGGGGATTAAATAGACCGGGAACTCATCACGGAGCTCACCTCCATGCCGGCCGTTGCGCCACCATCCGCATAGTGCGCTTTGCATGCTGCGAGCCGTTTATTCGACGCGGCCATGCAGCTTCCTCCGTACGGAACGGCGCCACGCTCACCACTCCGTCTAACGATCCTAATGACTCAATCAAATCCATGCAGCACCGCAACAAACCTGCGTACTGCTGGACCTTGATCCGGACTCGATTTACACGCGACGCAGTGTGACCCAAACCAGCCTGATGGAGCTAGCTTGCATGCATACGTATACCAGCATGCTGAACACACTCACACGCAAGCACGCCCAGAACTCATCCATGGCTTGTTTATTCCAACAAACTCCCCCTAAACACGACATCATCGCCTTCTGACCTACAGCAGCGCCGGTTCTTAGTCGACATCAGCGAAGAGTGCCTGGTCCTTCTTCTTCTCACGACAATCCTTGGCCATGTGCCCATGCTCGCCGTAGGTGAAGCACCGTCCTCGGTGGTGGCTTCTCCCACGGCTGCTGTCCGAGCTTGTGCTGCGATCGTCGTCGTTGTCGTCCCGGTTGACGCCATTGCCGTCGCGTGCCCAGCCCTTGTCGCGCTACCACCGTCGTGCCTCCCACTGCTCCTCAGCGTTCGACGCCTTGGGCAGCAGCCTCAACACCACAATAAGTCTTCGCAACTCGCAGCCGTCCAACGAGCTCCTCCACTGACATTTTGTTCAAATCGAGCAACATCTCAATTGAACAAGCGATTTGATTGTACCTCGGTGGGAGCACGCGTAGGAACTTCTTCACCACGCGACCCTCCTCCATTTTTTCACCGAGCTCTTGCAGGTTGCCGACGAGCCCGCAGATGTGCACGACGAACTCATCGACGGACTCACCGTCGCGGAATGCAATCGTCTCGAACTCCTTCAAAAGCGATTGAGCATTCGCCTCCTTCATGCGCGCATCGCCCAACAGCCAACGTCTTCTTGACGGTGAGCCCGGCCTTCATCTCCGTCGGCACGGCATGCAGGATGGCGGCCAACACCATCCTATCCTCTCGATGCTCGACAAAGGAGCCCTCCACCGCGCCCAACAGTCTAGTGCCTCCATGCTCACCTTCATAACCGTTGACCAATCATGATAATTGATCTTGGTTAGCATTGGGAGCTCGACCGCACAGGAGCCGGGCACGACACGCTCCATCGTGACGATTTGCAGTGTGTCGCCGTCCTTCTTCGATGTCTCAGACATCTTCTAGCTCTGGATACCACTGTTGGAACAATACAGGAACCTCTCCCTGCTCTCTCTCATGTGATGGACTTGTAAAATCTAGTGAAAGCGTTGCCTTTACCTTGGCACGCCTACGTGTTTATATGGGCAGCAATAGCCGCTGCCGTGGCTTACAAAAGACAGGTCAATATCACGAGACAATTATGGTATATCTTTCTATCTATACAGAGAACTTTCTATCTATCCTGGGCAACATAATTACCTTCTATACTAACCATGATATTGTCTCGTGATATCAATCCTCAATACATAGAAACAATATATCTTTACACTCTCCCTCAATCACAACTACCCAAGTTGAGATTGTTCTTGAACATTTCAAGTTGCCGAAGAGAGAGAGGCTTTGTGAATCCGTCGGCCACTTGATCTGCTGAAGGCACGAAGTTGATAGTCAATAATTTTTGTGCTACTCTCTCTCGAACAAAGTGATAGTCCACTTCTACATGCTTTGTTCTTCCATGAAATATTGAATTTACAGATAAATATGTAGCACCAATATTGTCACACCATAACCAGGCTGTTTTTGGTGAGGAAACCCCAATTTCTTCAATCAGTTTTTGAACCCACATGACTTCGGCTGTAGCATTCGCAACAGCCTTGTATTCTGCTTCAGTTGATGACCTTGACATAGTTGCTTGTTTCCTTGCGCTCCAAGATATTAGGTTAGAGCCCAAGAAAACAGCAAAACCTCCCGTGGATCTTCTGTCATCTATACATCCTGCCCAGTCCGCATCAGAGAATGCACTGACAAGAGTTGATAATGACTTCCTGATCTTGAGTCCACATCTTTGTGTGTAGCTCAAGTACCTTAGGATTCTCTTAACAGCAGTAAAGTGAAGGGTAGTAGGTGAATGTAAATATTGACAAACTTTATTTACCGAGAAGGATATATCCGGCCGAGTTAGAGTGACATACTGAAGTGCCCCAACAATACTCCGGTATCTTGTTGAATCCTCCGGTCCAAGTTTCTCACCCTCATATGCATATAATTTTTCACTAGTAGACATAGGAGTGTTGACTGGTTTGCAATTTTTCATACCTGTTCTTTTCAATATATTATCAATATATTTCTCCTGTGATAGAATAATCCCATTCTGAATCTTCTTTACCTCAATGCCCAGAAAGTAATGCAGCTCACCCAGATCTTTGAGTGCAAATTCAGTCTTCAAGTCTTGCAGCAATGCTTGAGTTGCCTTCTCTGAAGAACTGGCTACTATGATATCATCAACATATACAAGTAGGTACATTGTTACTGATCCTTTGTGATAATAGAACAGTGAGGTGTCTGCTCTTGATGAACGAAACCCAAGTGACTGCAGTTTTGTGCTTAACTTCTCATACCAAGCTCGAGGGGCTTGTTTCAAGCCATATAGTGCCTTATCCAATTTACATAAATATTGGGGATTAGTTTTATCCTCATAACTTGGTGGTTGCTTCATATAGACTTCTTCCTCAAGAACACCATGAAGAAATGCGTTCTGTACATCCAATTGGCGAAGACTCCACCCCTTGGACACTGCTAGGGAAAGAATTATTCTGATAGTAGCTGCTTTGACAACAGGACTGAAAGTGTCTTCATAATCTATGCCATACCTTTGTTTGAAACCTTTAGTCACTAATCTTGCTTTATACCTGTCAATGGACCCATCAGGTTTTCTTTTGATTTTATATACCCACTTGCAGTCAATAACATTTCTGCCATGCTCAGGTGGAACTAAGTGCCAAGTCTTGTTCTGAAGCAATGCTGTATACTCAAGATCCATTGCCTTTCTCCAGGATTTATTACTAAGAGCATCATTCAAATCTTGTGGTTCACCAGAGGTTGTTAGCAGATTATACCTCACAGTCCCATCCGTGTAGATCTTCGGCTTGTGAATACCACTTTGTGCTCTTGTTCTTGGCCCTAGCACTGCTTGTTCTTGCTGCTGTGGCATAGTGTGTTGGATAGGAGATGCAGGAGGAGCCACAGCTTCCCAAGCCGCATCAGGATGCACCTAGCCTTGAGGCGCCTGGCGAATCTGCCTCGGCCTCGGTACTCCCCCTCGCGCCGCATGGGTGTGATGCACAATGCGTGGCATGGTTGGATTGGAGCGGGGGCATGCGTCCAGTGCCAACCGAAATCTCTGATCCCGAAGCAGATGAGACGGTGTCATCAGCAACTGCGCCTGTTGTCCATTCACCGCAGCTGAATCAGCTCCGGGAACGGTGCCTTCTTCCATCAGCACAGGGATCTCAGCATTTTGGCTATCATTTGACTCCAAATTTTCTGCAGGTGACACAACATTGTTAGTAGCATCTGTATGAGTCACATGATCATGTATAGTAACTCCCCCTGTCGAATTGCGAAGATTAGATGGAAGAAGGAGAATTTCAGAGCGTAATCTGGCACCAGCATTTGAATGTAATTCAGAGAAAGGAAATATTGTTTCATCAAAAATAACATCACGGGAAATATAGACACGACCAGAGGAGATGTCTAGGCACTTAAAACCTTTATGGAGATTGCTGTAACCAAGGAAGACACATCTTTTGAATCGGAATTCCAATTTTCGTGCATTATAAGGGCGCAGGTTAGGCCAACATGCACAACCAAATATTCTTAAGACAGAATACTCTGGCTTTTCTGCAAATAATTTTTCAAGTGGTGTGCTGTAGTCAAAGACTTTTGTAGGGGTGCGGTTTATCAGATAGGTTGCAGCAGTGAACGCTTCATCCCAAAATTTAAGGGGCATGGATGCATGTGCTAAGAGTGCAAGACCAGCTTCGACTATGTGGCGATGTTTGCGTTCAGCTGCGCCATTTTGTTGATGAGAATGGGGACAAGACACAAGATGAGTAATGCCGATTTGTCGAAAAAAGGAATTTAGCTTTTCATACTCACCACCCCAATCAGATTGCAAGGCAATGATTTTTCAATTAAAAAGTCTTTCTACAAGGTTCTGAAATTCTTGAAAGCAACGAAACACTTCAGACTTTTTCTTAAGTAAATAAATCCATGTGAATTTGCTATAATCATCTATAAAACTGACATAATAATTTTTTTTCTTCCAAAAGAATCAGGGGCAGGCCCCCATACATCAGAGAAAACAAGGTCCAATGGTGCATTGGAGACACTAACAGATTTTGGATAGGGAAGCTGATGACTTTTAGCTTGCTGGCATGCATCACAAATAGTCTCAGCATTATTTTCACTAGTGGAAACAGGTAAATTGTTTTGAGAAATAACTCGGCGAACAATGGGTAAAGCAGGATGTCCTAATCGGCTATGCCATCTGTCTGCAGATGGCTTTATTGTGTTCAGCACTTGTCTCTTGATAGGTAGGTGTGACAATATTGGTGCTACATATTTATCTGTAAATCCAGTATTTCATGGAAGAACAAAGCATGTAGAAGTAGACTATCACTTTGTTCGAGAGAGAGTAGCACAAAAATTATTGACTATCAACTTCGTGCCTTCAGCAGATCAAGTGGCCGATGGATTCACAAAGCCTCTCTCTCTTTGGCAACTTGAAATGTTCAAGAACAATCTCAACTTGGGTAGTTGTGATTGAGGGAGAGTGTAAAGATATATTGTTTCTATGTAGTGGAAGGAAGAGGGTACAGGCTGCCCTTACATCTGCCTTGAAGAAGCACCTTCTTCGTGGCCTGGTCCTTGATGACGAAAATACGAGGATGAAATTCAAGGAAAACATTGTTATCATGAGCAAGACGGTGAACTGAAACAAGATTTTTGCATGTGTTTGGGACATGAAGAACATTTTTTAGATGCAAGTTACGACTAGGGGTAGAACAATAGCATGACCAATGTGATTAATAGGCATACCAGTGCCGCTTGCCATCTTGATTTATCACTGCCGTGGTAGACATCATGCATGGAGAGTTTGTTCAGCTCTCCTGTGTTGTGGTCAGTAGCACCCGTGTCGATGTACCAATTTGAATCGACACCATAGTTGTTTGCTGCAAGAGAAACACTTTTACCTTTGGGCGCATACTCTGGATCGAAACGATACCAGCAGTTCAGTGCAGTGTGCCCTTCTTTGTCACATACTTGACATTTGGGCCTGTCTCGGCGACCACCTCCATTGTAGCCGGCTCTGCCTGGAGTGCGACCATCACCACGGCCTGGATTGCGGCCACTGCCGCCGCTGTTTCCTCCACGATATCCTCCACGTCCTCTGGGGTTACCCCGCCCACCGCCGCGGCCGCGGGAGGCAGAGTTAACAGAAGATTGTGTGCCACTATTGAGCATATCAGTACGATACTCAAAGGACATGAGCTGTGTATATAGCTCTCCAACCGTAATTGGTTCGGCACGAGCAACAATGGCAGAGACCACAGGGTCGTACTCATAGTCAAGTCCTGCAAGAATATAGCTTACCATCTCTTCATCATCAACCGATTTGCCGGCAGCCGCCATATCATCAGCAAGGGTCTTCATTTTGTTGAGATACTCGGACATCGCCATGTTGCCCTTCTGGGTTGTTGATAGCGCGATGCGCGTGTTCACTGACCTCGCTCGCGTCTGTGATGAGACGATCTCTAGGATGCCTCTCCAGAGATCGACCGCTGTGGTCTTATCAGCCACTTGAGTCAGAATCTCCTTTGACAGGGAGCTAAGAAGATAACTCACGACCTGTTGATCGCGGGCAATCCACTTGCCGTATTCTTCATTTGCTTTCTTGATAGTTTTGTCACCAACGAGGACTTTGATCTCTGTTGGTGGTTTTGAATTGGTTCCATCAAGAAGGCCCTCAAGTTGGGCGCCTCTGATGGCCGGCATCACTTGGGCTTTCCAGAGGTGAACATTCATCTTGTTCAACTTCTCTGTCACTGGGATAGCTAAGGATGCAGCGAGCATGGATGGCTGAGATGATGAGCTCGCCATGGATGTGTTTGAGGAATGGCTCTTGGTACCATGTAAAATCTGGTGAAAGCGTTGCCTTTACCTTAGCACGCCTACGTGTTTATATGGGCAGCAATAGCCGCTGCCGTGGCTTACAAAAGACGGTCAATATCATGAGACAATTATGGTATATCTTTCTATCTATGCAGAGAACTTTCTATCTATCCTGGACAACATAATTACCTTCTATACTAACCATGATATTGTCTCGTGATATCAATCCTCAATACATAGAAACAATATATCTTTACAGGACTAAGGTAGAAGAAGAACAACGCACGCACAAGTTTGCCGGCGACGAACGCCGTGGTGCCAATCGCGCCTGTATCTCGGCCTTACTTTATTCACTGGACTGGATACGGATACTGATTACAGAGGAGCACTGGGGCTTAAATAGACCGGGAACTCATCACGGAGCTCACCTCCATGCCGGCCGTTGCGCCACCATCCGCAGAGTGCGCTTTGAGCCATTTGCTCGACGTGGCCGTGCAGCTTCCTCCGTACGAAACGGCGCCACGCTCACCACTCTGTCTAATGATCCTAATAACTCGATCAAATCCATGCAGCACCGCAACAAACCTGCGTACTGCTGGACCTTGATCCGGACTCGATTGACACGCGACGCAACGCAACCCAAACCAGCCTAATGGAGCTAGCTTGCATGCATACATGCGTACACCAGCACGCTGAACACACTCACACGCGAGCACGCCAGGAACTCATCCATGGCGTGTTTATTCCAACACTCCTCAGTGCACTCCACGTTCGAGTCGACGACCGCCATGGAGATCTGGCGAGGTCGCACCGCCGGCACCACATACCAGGGTAGAGCTCTCCCCGGACGTCTTCGGCTCCATCTACCCAACGCACGCCGCGTTCGAGTCGGCGGCCACCATGGAGCTGTTGGGAGGTGAGCCAAGGAGGGGGGGCCTCGAACCGTGACGGGCTTGGCATCTGGAAACTTCTCATTTTTCAAATTTTTATCAACGTGTAGATCTGTCACCGCGCCTCAGATTTGGCCACCTCCTGTTCACCTTGTCGTTGCTGGCGGAGGCTCCATCGAGGGCGCCGGGGCATGGCTGGGGCGGGGCCATGACCTCCGGCCCCTGCTGGTTCGTCTCCACCCAGACCTCCCTTGTAGCGGCAGGTAGACCAAGCGGCGACGACCCCTGCGCTGGTCATCAAAACAAGGTCCGGGAAAGCTAGATACACCAATGACATTTTTTAGATTCGATTTCCCTATGCTGATTTTGCTTCTTCGGTTGCTGGCTTCGGATACTTGCGGGAGATGGCGAGTCGCCTGCGCGGCAGGTCCGAGGACGAGAGCGGTGGCAAAAGCGTCAAGCAGCGCTTTGCTTCGCAGTATGCCGCATGTTCTGCAAGACGCTCATGGCATCGGATACCAGCATGCATTGTGGATTTCGATACTATGCCGTGCCATTGAATATTGCTTCCCGCCTCTGGTGCGTACGCATTGGCTGCAAAATGCTTTCTTTGTTGGGTTGGTGTATTGAGCTCTTTGCTAATCTTGTTGGTTACTGGTACTGCTAATCTTGTGGTGTTAATTGGCTGCTTTATCTGCTAATCTGGTGCATGCATATATTTTGTCGCACCTTATTTCTAGAATACGCTGTGCCTCACTTATCAGTCTCTGTATCGGTAGCTGATACGCATAAATACAACATAATATATATCACAAGTATACTTCGAATAAAGTAATATATCAGACTTTTAGTGGCATTATAGCAAAGATTAAAATATTCACAACCATTTGACCAGCTAGGGGTTAGGCAGATAGCGGAAAACATAACCCAAAACCACAAGCAAACATGGGAAGCAGAACAAAAACCCAACGCGTCGTCGTCTTCTACGCATCTTCTTTGTCTAAAACTACAATTGCAAACAGGTAAGTACATAAGATACTCAGTAAACTCCAACACTATATATATATATATATATATATATATATATATATATATATAGCTTTTGCGAAAAGACAGATTTATGCAAGGTTCACTGCAGAATCTTTACAAAAAGAGGCAAAATATTTGTTTCCATATTTTAGTAGTTTGATCCTAGGGGAGATGTTCATCCATCCCCTCAGTACCCAAAGTTTTTAAAATGGGACACTGGCACGCAACCGTACCGACCTCTGGCACACATCTAACTCATTCCAAAATACGGGCACCTACACCCACTCACTCCAACAAGGTTATTATGAAGACTAATCAAAGTAACCCCCAGCTGTAGTGTGTCAATACCGTGACAACGACCAAACAAGATAGATTTTTACACTCTTCAGATGTTGTATACTGTACCCACGGACCATGCTCCTCCTGATCAACGGAGTCGCATGACGTTTACTCTAACACATACTAAGTTTACCACAGAATCCACCTCAAGATGCATCCAGAGGTCATCCACCGGGGTTTTGCAGTCCCCAACGACGTGATAGTACATTTCTGAAGCCAGATCGTAGAGCAATTCACTTCCCTCGTCCTTTCTTTGAATTCCCTTAAAGGGAGACATCACAGACCAGGGGCTATATCCATGAGCAATACGATCCCACAACACGGGCCATTACTTTTATCAAAGACCAGACCGTGAGCATCTCACGTCTTCTCCTGACCTTTTGTGTCCTACTGACCGCCTTAGGGGCTCGATGTGGATAACCAAAGAGGCAGAGTAACTCCCCCATTACAGGTTCTGTGGTTGCACGAAATCACTATGTTGAGGTTCGATGAACCGGTTCTTATATTGCAGGGGGCGCTTGTCTACGACAGGTGGACCAGACCAAAACTTAACAACTATCACATCACCTTTCACATGAAGCCTCGCCCCACAACAAGAAACACCCTTCTTCACCTAGCACAAGTTGCACTATCACCCATCCTATTTTATTTTACTCAGACCACAAAACTCATTTTAACACATTTCATAAATGATTGGCATATGGTATGGCAATACGTTACATCGCATGAGGGTTCCTAAGCATTCTAGTATCAAGACAACTTTTTGTTCATTAAAAGATTTTAACAACAGAAAATCCTAGGGATAACAAGGAAGCGTCAACAACGGAAAATCAAGGTAATCAATATTAATGTCTAGTAACTGATATTAATGTCAATACTTTAATAATTCAATTAGGATTATAACTATCACAATGTTTTAAACCAATATATTATGCATAGAAGTATTAATAGGCACTATAGGAGCATTAGCAAAACATGGGTTAAATATGGTTAAGGAGTTAGAGGTTGCCTGCAAATACTTAATCTTCGGAGTTCGAGTCTTCAGATTACTCTTTGAGCTTCGAGTCTTGGATCTCGGTCTTAATGTTGAAGTCTTTGACTCTTCCTAATGAACCGGCTCTCTTGGTTCCTCTTTGACTTCTTGCCCTTCCGTGAACTCAGCGTCATCTACGCGATAGATTACGTCCAATAAAACTACTGTAAAAGAAACAGAGTTCGAGAAGAACCGATAAGATCCAATAAACTTCGAATAAGAACCGATTTAACTCTATGAGGAAATCCAAAAGCAAATCATGCATGATGCAGTATTTTAGGGCATTGCTCGAGTGAGGGTGGTTAGGACAAGGTTTGTGCACGTGCTGGTGTGTGAGCAACACGAAAGCCTCTATGGTAGGAACTCATGCAAGGCATACGTTGTTAGTGGTTTGTCATAAAGTGCATTGTTTTATATGTAACCCTACCTGAATGCCATTTATTATGAATTAGTGCGTGAATCTAGATTTATCTAGATCCCCTTTTAAGTTAAATATAATTAGTGCTTGAGGGATGTTGCGAGTGCGTAGCACTTGTTCCTGTAATACGGACTCGTGAACGAGTATCCATATAAACCAGGCACACGCTCTAGCTAGTGATTTGTGTATGCACTCGAATGTCATCATTTCTTGTATGAGTGTTACGATGGCACGTGTTGGTGTGCGTATGTGGTTGCATGGTAACGAGGCATAAGCATGTCCCATGTCTATGCTCGCATGCATAGGCATCATGTGCATAACGGTGTTTGTTGTGTATGCACAATTACTAGACACGAAGCACGGGGTGCACGTGATAATCGACATAGGTCCCCGATAGGTGTATGGTGTGCCATTTATTAATTATTCAATTCTCTACAGGTGTGCGATGATTTGCATGTAATAACTAATTATTTAGTTTTATCCTTATAAATATATTACTAAAGCTAATACGTGGCAAATGGACTATTGCATGTGAATGCAAGGTAAGATGCATTTGTGTGCCATCTAATATTTACTCACTACTTTATTTAATTATAATAAGCATGAATTTATTATAAGTAGAGGTGTCAGTGTTTCGCTCACCGGCACAGTAGAATTTTCGTATACGGAGAGATTCGTGCGCTTCTTCTCGTCGATATGGCCTAGTCTACGGAAGACTCAGAGGTTTAGTCTAGTTCGGGCCACCGCGGAGGTGTAATACTTTACGTCTAGGAGAAAGAGAGTGGGTTGTATAAGCTCGAAAGGGGATTACAATGGCGCTAGGGTTTTTGCGTGAACAAAGAACTCTAGGATCTCGTGTGTTCTATGTTATGTGACGATGATGATCCTCTCTCTCATCTAAGGCCCCCGATGCGCCCTTATATAGGGGTCGGATCGAGGTTTAGTCTAGTTCGGGCCACCGCGGAGGTGTAATACCTTACGTCTAGGAGAAAGAGAGTGTGTTGTATAAGCTCGAAAGGGGATTACAATGGTGCTAGGGTTCTTGCGTGAACAAAGAACTCTAGGATCTCGTGTGTTCTATGTTATGTGACGATGGTGATCCTCTCTCTCGTTTGAGGCCCCCGACGCGCCCTTATATAACGGTCGGGTCGAGGTTACATGGCTTGAAGCTTACGAAATCGAGCGGTCGAGCCGCGAGCATCTCAGGGTTTATTCTCTAACGGCCTCTGGGCGCCAGATCACCCTGTCAGCATCCTCATCCATCCTTTGTCCAGTGCGAGAGGAACAAAGTTAATTTTTTTGGTACACAAAACCAGCTGCATAGTGTTAGTAATCTTTGCTTGTCGGGAGTTGGTCGCTGACGCGTAAGGTGGTTCCTCGACCCTCGGATGGTCGGGTTTCATAGTCGTGCGGCCCCGACCCTCGATCGGTCGGGCCAGGTCCGGTCAGGCTAGCTCATCGAGGCTCGCCATGGCGAAGTCATTCGTGAGCCGTGGTCAAGCCCGTGGGCCATAATTCGTAGCTGGGCTTTCGTATTAAATCGGGACCGTAGGTATCTGAGGCAGATGACCCCGACAAGAGGTTAATTACTTTATATCATGATGTGCGGTTGCTTCCTAATGGTTAATAATTAATTATTAAATTTATGTTTATAATTAGACTATTATGTTTAGTGGGTTGCCCGTGTTATAATATATGCTGAGAGTATAATGAAAATGCACCTTATTATGATATCATTTTATGCTTAAATATAATGAAAATGCGTTAAACTAGTAAGGCCGACTGGTGGCACCTGCACAAGTGTAGTCTAGTATGCATGAAATCTATTGTAGTTAGAGTTTACGTACTTTATTTTCATAACTAGACTATTCTGGCTAACAGATAGTACTCCTATCAATGCATGATAACATGAAGTGCAATGCAGATGCGGACTATTTAATATTTACGCCCTAATATGTTGGTGACCCTAGTGATTAACAAGTGACCAGTAAATGTCTACTCAATTTAATCTACATACTTAAACTACTAAATTAAAGCCAACAAGTGGTTCGTGTACTAGTGTATGCTAATTTTGGACGAGGCGCATTAGTGTGCCTTTTAATAATTATGTAGCAATGTGCATGTGAGTATTTGCAATTAGCAATTAACTACTCGATTGCTGAAGCCGCTACGAATTAACTAATGCCGATTGAGTATTTGCAATTAGCAATTAACTACTCGATCGGCATTAGTGTCTTCGAGTGCCGGAGGAGCGAGTTGTCCCTGATGCTTTGGATATTCAGGATACGCTCGAGTGCTTGGAGTACCCGGTGAAGATTCTTGATGAGGCGTTCAAGGAAACGCGGAAGTCCAAGATCAAGTTTCTCAAGGTTCAGCTGGATTGCTGAAGCCGCTGTCGATCCCTTCTTGGAAATGGGATGACATCAGTATGGACTTCATCACGGGTTTGCCGTTGACGTCTCGCCGCCATAATGCTATCTTGGTGGTGGTGGATCGATTGACTAAGACCGCTCATTTCATTCCTGTGAATGAGAGGTACTCAGTTGATCAGTTGGCCAAGCTGTACATTGATCACATTGTGAGGTTGCATGGTGCACCGAGGAGCATTCTGTCTGATCGCGGGCCTCAGTTTACTGTGAGATTCTGGAGGAGTTTGCAAGAGGCTATGGGTACACACCTGGTGTACGGTTCAGCTTATCACCCTCAGACAGATGGTCAGACGGAGCGTGTGAACTAGATTCTGGAGGATATGTTGAGAGCTTGTGTGATCACCTATGGGCAGAGCTGGGAGGACAGTCTCTCTTTTACGGAGTTCTCTTACAACAACAGCTTCCAGTCCAGTTTGGGTATGTCACCTTTTGAGGCGTTGTATGGTAGGAGATGCCGTACCCCGCTCATGTGGTCAGAGGTTGGTGAGAGGTCTTTTTTTGTCCTGATTCTATCCGAGCTGCTGAGGAGAAGGTTGAGAAGGTCAGAGAGCATCTTCGGGTTGCTCAGAGCCGTCAGAAGAGCTATGCGAATAAGAGGATACCCCTTTCTTTTGAGGTTGATGATTGGGTGTACCTCAAGGTGTCACCTCTTCGTGGCACGCGTCGCTTCCAGGTCCGAGGGAAGTTGGCTCCGAGGTTTGTTAGTCTTTTCCAGATTCTCAGGAAGATCGGTGATCTTGCTTACAGGCTGGATTTGCCATCCGAGCTTGCGGGTGTGCATCCGGTGTTCCACGTCTCTCACTTGAAGAAGTGTCTTCGAGTGCCGGAGGAGCGAGTTGTCTCTGATGATTTGGATATTCAGGACACGCTCGAGTACTTGGAGTACCCGGTGAAGATTTTTGATGAGGTGTTCAAGGAAACGCGGAAGTCTAAGATCAAGTTTCTCAAGGTTCAGTGGAGCAACCACACTGAGCGAGAGGCTACCTGGGAGAAGGAAGATGATCTGAGGCAGGAGTTTTCCTATCTGTTTGAGTCCGCTCCTTGATCTCGAGGACGAGATCCTGTAAGGGGGGGAGTCTGTAACATCCCGTAAAATTCGAATTGAATAAAGTGGTAATTTTCTCAATTTTCGTTCCAATTAAATTGTCTGTTCTAATATTTCGTTCTGTTCAAAATTCTTTCGTACCGAATTTTGTTTCGTCCGAATCCGAAATCCGTTCGTCTAAATTAATCCAGTGCCGAAATAATTTAGTCCGCGTAATTTTTACGTTTGACTAAAATTATTTCCCAGAAATTCCCTAATTAATTTTCGGGTCTCTAAATATTTTCCTTCATTAAATCCCTTCAGCCTTTTTAATTATTTCATGGTTATTAATTAAATTCCTAGATTAATTTTTAACCCTCATTTCTTTTCACCCTCCTATAAATACCTCTCTCAACCCTAGCCCCAAATCCCCATCTCATTTCTCCTCATTTTTCTTTCTTCCACCGCAAGCCGAAATTCCACAGGCAACCGCCGCTCTTCGTTTTCTGCGCCGCCGCTCCCTGTTTTTTTTTCTGCGCGTCCTGCACCACGCCGTCCCCGCCTGCTTGGAGGTCCGCGCCACCGCGTCGTCATCCGATCCAAGCTGTGCGTCAGCGCTGGAGTTTATTCTTCGGTCGATTTCCCGCGCGTCGACCTCGTCGCCTCGTGTCTCTCGTCGCTCGGTCCGTAGGCAGCAGCGCCGAAGCCCAGCGCGACGTCCAGCGGTCCAAGCGCCGTCAACGTCGCCGGCCTCCGTCCAGTTTTCCGTAGCCGTTGCCGCGTCCGCGTGAATCCCTGCGCCATCACCTGCTCACGTCGCCTGACGTCTTCCGCGCCGACGATTTCCGTGTTGCGTCGCCAGCACTGATTTTCGGCTCGCCTCCCAAGCTATTCCAGTGCGAGTTCGGATCTCCGAATCTCCGATTTCAGCTCCGATTTCCAGAGACCCTCGGTGAGAACAATTTTCCCCTCTCTTAAATTCCTTTTTCATTTCCGATTAATTGTTAGATTAATTGCAAATTTATTTCTGCGATTAATTATTCTGCAATTAATTTAAATCCTTGTAATCTCGATTGTCTACAATTTCCGTGGCATCCCGTGTGATCTCCGATTAATCTTGAAATTGGTCCGATAATTTGTCTCGTCGCGATTATCGTGTAAGGTTGTTCCGGGAACGTTTTGCGCGCGTTTAGTCTAATAATTTCGATTTAGATTCAAATTCCAGTTCTATTCTTTGTCGCGTAATTAGTGTCTAATCCTTGTTGTTCGTGTTGTGATTAGCTGTTGTCCCTGAGGAGGTGTTCTACGAGCCAGCTCAGTTCGACGATCCAGATCCCGACTTCGATCTTGATTTGCCAGGTAAGCCGCGTTCCTTGACCACTTTGTTCCCAGCATTTTAAACTGCATGTTTTATTTGCAACCTTAATTTGCATGCCAACTATTTTAAAATGTGCTAGCAACATTCCTAAGCCGTGCCTGTTTACTGTTCCACAAATATCAACCCTAGGATTGCTTTAGTACATTTATTTTACTTTTATGCTTAGCCATGCTTAGTCGCATTTATTTTGATATCACACCTATAGATAAAATGGAATTTGTGTTAAATGCTTTTGAACTGTGCTTCAAATATGTGTGTATTGCAAATAACTATACATAACTATTTAGCGGGGGCAGGTTGGAGTATGAAGAGCTAGAGGACTTTTGGGAAGTCCCTGTGGACGTACCTGTTGCGGGTACAACGGGAAGATCCGGGCTGGGATCTTTCCGTGAGACTTGTTGTTGGCGTTGAGGTTGGAGTTGGTGCCTGCCCCGGCAATTAAGGACCGAGTCCTTCGAGCCTTGTACGCTCAGTTGACAACCATGCACATCACGTTACCTTGTATGGGCAGTTGGCTTGATCTTGAAGCTTGCCGAGACTAGTTGTTTACCCGTGGGTTGGCGGTGTAGTGTTAGTGTGGTGTAGAGCTCTGACTCTCCACATGAGATCGAGATACCCCACCGGATCAGTGGTAGGCTCTTCACAACTTCAAGACCTGATTGCGTAGGCTTTTGGGATCCCTATCTTGGAGGACGGATGACGCCAGTTAAAGCTTGTGAACGGGTCTTGTGTGTTCGTCGGGGCTACGACGGTAGTTCCCGATGACGCATCCCGTGGGTCCAGGTGCATAACCTCTGCAGAGTCTTTTGTCGATGCGCATTGCCACGTCCTTTTTTAAGGACACCCCCTGAGTTGTGCTCCTTGTTGAGTAGTTTTGTTTTTCTTCCTCCTCTTCTTTTTCAAATGTTTTTGACTCTGGCCTATGAGCTGTGGCCGAGTGTGGAGATTACATCGGCATTAAAATGAACCCCCGTCCGAGATAACGGAGATCTCTGCGGGGCAAGATAATAAAATTTGACAAGTTTGAAAATAAAGCTTTCTTACATACTTTAAATAAAATAAAATGTTTTAAACTTGCATTTAGCACTTGAGCCATGCCTTTACCCTTGAAACCATTTGCATGCATACGTTGTTGTTAGGTAGTACGCGGTTTGCTGAGTATTCGTACTCACGGCTTTCTAATTTGTTGTTTTCAGAGTATACGCTCAGCTTTGATTTCGACTACGTCTCTGACGGTCCGTGACGTCCGCTCCTGCGCTCAAGCTAGCCTGTGTGGAGGAGGTTCGCTACCGCTGCCGTGTTGATCTTCCGCTGTTGTTTTTGTTAGATTCATGATAGTGATATATCTGCTCTGAGATATTTCCGGCCTGCGTGCCGATGGACCCCTTTAGAGGATTTTATTCTAATAATTTCACTCTGATCTACTATTTTCTAATTTGTTTCTTGTTTAATATTTCTATTATGGTTTCTTGATTGATCGCTTGTGATATCGTGATTGCCAAACTCCTGGGATTGGCAATGTCACGTGAGATCGGGACTTATCGAAAGGTAAGTGGAAACCCGGTCGTTACCATTCTGTAACATCCCAAGCCTGGAATACGGCTCCAAACCCGCTCGCACGTCGTGCAGGTCCCACCTCGCAGAATAACTGCTTACGCTTTCGGCCTCGCTTCGCGTAAAAGGGTTAACCCGAGTTATTTCACATTCCACGGTTGGGTATTTAAATTGGTCTTCACCCTCCTCAACTTCCAAGGTGGTACTAAACTCATACTAGCCACTATGGGGTTTTTTCTCACTTAGGCCAAAGATATCACATTCTCCTCCCCCTTAAGACTCAACGTCCTCGTTGAGGAGTGAACCAATTTACCTTTTCGGGACAGATGTATCCAGGATCTCCTCTCTTGGCCACGTCTGTACGTCCAGTGCCGGTATACGTGTCATGCCGTATCCACGCTGAGCCCACGCACCATGCACACCGTACCCGTGCCCCTGGCACGTACACGCCCGTGAAACCGCGAGAGTCGGCTCTGATAAAGGAGGTCCTCGGTTATGGAGGAGAGAAGACCACTCAGGAGTTGCTGGTCTTGATCATACCACCGGTCATATGCCGGGTTGGGAACCAGTTCAGCGCCCTCGGCTGTGGAAGACGCGACGAGCTTGGGTGGCGCGGAGATGGATCCATCGATGAACCCGATGAGTTTAGTGCTTCGCAGATAAGGGAGAAGTTGAGCGCGCGTAGTTGGTCTTGTTAAGACGAATGGTAACAGCATGATGTATAGGAATCGAGGCAAAGGTAGATGACATGGTGCTGTTCATGGCGTCAGAGGTGGTGGAGGGGGAGGAAGAATTGGTGGTGGTCAACATTGGGAAGAAAGAAAAGATTATGGCTCTGTTACCATGTTAAGATGAATGGCGCTGCCTGCCCTCAAAAGAGCAGATACTCTCATATTTATAGATGAAGCAATACATGGCAGGTTTTGCTTGGCTTGTAGCACACGAGAGACAAGGAGACACAGCTCCAAATATGCATAATGCTCTTCTAAGAATAGCCATGCACTTCTATGAATAGATAGTCACTTCTATGTTTAACATTCACCAGCTGGCTCCGGACCACGCCGAGCGCGGCTAGCTGCAGGGCCATCAATCTTCGTCTGCGCTTCAACTCAGCATGTTCCAATGTTTAGAGGGTCGCACCGTGGGTCAACGGTTCATACGAAAACAGAGGGGCGGTGTGACCCTGCTCCAACGCTTGCGACATCTAGCTCGCAGGGGCAGGCCGAACCGCTCCACTTTCAGGCGGACCGGCACCTCATGCCGGAACCACTCGCCAAGGCTGAGGAATGGGGATACGAATACACTATCGAGAGTCAGCGTCAGAAATGGAGAAGTGTCTGTGGGAGTGGAGCTGACCAGAAGGCGGTGAGTCCGTAGATATGCTGGCAACCACCGCCTTCTGGGTTCTGGGCAATGAAGACATCGGTGACTGTGAGCACTCTCGTAGGTAAGGGAGCTTAGAGTGGTGGAGCGTGACTTTGGTGGCTATCTGGGGTAGGGTGGCGGTGCCACCGTTGTCATGGATTGCGTCAGGGATGTGGAGTTCTATCACGGATTTGAGTGCCATGGACTTGATGTAGCCGAGTGTGTGGTGCCGCCAAAGCTCGAGCTGACCGTCCAGCAAGTCTCAAGTTTTCGAGCTTTGCAGGGTGATCGCCATGCCGTGGTGCTACAGTTAATGAGTTCTTTTGCAATGGATGGATGTCCATCTAGAGACTCATGTTATGCCGTGTATACATAGGTGCGCTCATGGCATCAATCATATATAGTAAGTTGCGAGATCACTGAAAACTCACAAGAACTGATGGATGCCCTTTAACAAACATGTCCGCTTGTGTCCGAACTTGTTCACTCAAATAATTGATTCTGTGTTCTATGTTGCAGATCCTTCCCGTACAAATGACGTTCCATTCACTGGTCCTACAGAAAAAGTAATTAACCATGCTCATGTTGTCTACTCAGTCCGTACCACTCTACTATTCCGCCTGTTTCAGGATATTTTCATTTTTAATTTTTAGATACCATATTTTACTCTCTGTCTTATTTAAAAATTTGTGAAATTATTATTTATATTATTATAAATTATTTTATTATTAACGATACTTTAAGCATGATTTATATATTTTTATATTTATATAAAATTTTAAATAAAATAAATTGTTAAAATGTGACATATAAAAGTGAAAACAAAAGTTATTCGAGAGTGTCGCTTTAGGTATGAAAAGTAGTAAAAAGAAAAGAGAAGCTATCACATCTCATTTAAGTTGGGCTCGCATCTTCCTAGGACTCAACATCGTAGGCCTGTATCTTTATAACGACGTCATGATTTTTTTACTCTAGAAAAGCATATCTTATCTTTAGCCACCAGCACCCTACGAGCGCAGCCTTAACCACTCCTTTCAATATCTCCTCCGCAGATTAGGGTCTCTCGGCAGTCGCGCAGTCGATTGCTGAGTCCTCCACTGGATAAAAACCAGAGAAGCATCTCTCCTCTATCTCTCCCCAATCCAAATTTGTGGCTACAAGCAGGGACGACGATTGGTGTGGCGGCGGTTCGAGCCCCTCCCCACCCTCTTCCCCTCCGTCCCCAACTGTTGCCATGCGTCCTACACTTTGTCTCCCAGCAGATCTAGCTTCTCCATCCTCACCCGCAGCTCGGAAGAAATTCATCGCAGGCACCGATGATCGATTCGCACAACGATGACGGGATGGGGATTGTGTAGCTGTTATGCCGCTGCGCCAGGGTGAGCAACTCACTAAGTAGGAGTATTTGTTTTCACTAAGCGACCGTCTCTTCCCATTTTTGGAACCAATGGCGACATCTTTCTACTCTAGGGAGTATTCAACATGAGGGCACAACGTCAATCACATGAACATGACGTTTCTCAAAGGCAGCAGGTACTCTTTGTTTATAGGGAAAAAGGGAACAGCCGTCGTTCCACTAATGGAAAGGTGGTCCACTGGCCCCAAGGTAGGGATGCAAATTGAATACCTAGTGCTTGGTTGTGGGTCAGAAACTTATTATATTTATATGATGAATTTATAAAAGTGAGATGTATTCCTAGTCCATTTTAGGAGAGTTTTTAGGTCATGGCCGGCCGATCCAAAAAATACAAAACATGCATCCAAGGAATCCAATGCATGCACCCTCACACGAATTAGTTAATCAGACAAACATCTTGGCTCACTAATTAGTTTAATTCATTATGTCTATTCAAGCCTCTAAATAAAATCTGGGCTCGAATTCCCCCCTCAAACAATTCAAATTGGCACCCTCCATTGCAATTTTCTTTTTTATTTATCATCAATTGTTTTTGAAACATGACTAATATATAATTTTACATATTTAAATGATTTTTTAATAAGATGACTAGTCAAAGATGATTTTAGAAGTCAACTAGTTTAAAGACGGAGTGAGTAACTTTTACAAAGTGCCCTAGACAGTGATTTTGAATACAAGTGTTTTGCTTTGTTTTAAAATAAAGTTTTCCAGCACGCTCACGTTGTATTGGGCTTCTCTTCAGCCCATCTGAAGAAGCCCGCGTCTGAACGTACTTGCCGCTTGTTCCCTCAAAATGGAAAAGGAGTGTAAATTCCACAACGCACAATGAAGGTAAAATACGGAGATTAGACTGATTACTACTACGTATAGTACGATTGCAGCTATAGGACAGTCCGCATTATAGTGGACCGGCCACATTTCCATTAGTGGTCCACTGGCCCTAGTAATATACTCTTTCCGTTTCAAAATATAAACATTTATATTCATTAAAGTCAATTTTTTATCACTTTGACTATTAATAACGAAGAGTTAATGATATTTTATCATATAAAAATTATATTTTTTTGAATTCATCGTGAAATAAGCTTTTATAAAAAGTATTTTTTTATATTAGAAATTATGTAATTTTATAAATATTATTAGTAAAAGTTATAAAAATTTAACTTAAGCCAAATTTAGAAATGGTTATATTTTAAAACGGAGGTAGTATATGCTTGCCGTATTATAAATCCACAAAAGCTCCATGCATGTTCCCTACTTACATAGTTTCTTCAAAGAACATTGTGGATAGACATCAATTGTTCATCGCAAATCTAGAACTGGAGTTATTTTGTAGTTGCTAAATTCAGCTTCAAAGATGATCTTCTATTCGTTCTCATCACGCACAAATGCCACTGACAAACATTATATACAGATCGAAGAAGACCTGCACCTCCCTGCGTACCAAGTCCGACTGTCCAGCTCAAACACAATTTCTATGGTTATCACATTTCCTCATCCGAGTGGGAGGAATAGCCTTCCTGCAATTCTTCAGAATTTTGAGACAAACCTCTTCAGCCCAGTCACGAAAAATCTAGTATAACAATAAGAGTACCAAACACCGAAAGGAAGGGGAAAAACAGTTTTAATTCTAAAAATTGATGGCACGCTCATATATGGGAGAAAAACATCATCATCTAATATATAGGAGATTGTGAAATAGTGAAATGTAAGCCCCTATCTTTTAAAACTTGTCGTCGGCGATATACTGTACGTCAGTGTCACT
>BCLG01002060.1:48625-64944 GCA_001602295.1 Zoysia matrella
GAAAAATCTAGTATAACAATAAGAGTACCAAACACCGAAAGGAAGGGGAAAAACAGTTTTAATTCTAAAAATTGATGGCACGCTCATATATGGGAGAAAAACATCATCATCTAATATATAGGAGATTGTGAAATAGTGAAATGTAAGCCCCTATCTTTTAAAACTTGTCGTCGGCGATATACTGTACGTCAGTGTCACTAGGAGCCTTAGCGATAACGTGGCTAAGATCGACCACGCTACATTTCACTTGCGGGAATGCCTTTGCAATGGCCTAGGCCGCCGCGGCGAGCCATCCCCCCCCCCCCCCCCCCCCCCCCCCCCCCCCCCCCCCTCACCGATGGTCATCAAGGGGCTTACTCTCTGATGAAAGACCTCTCTGCACTCCTCGATGACGATGTGCATGGTGAACCGACTGTCTGAGACCATACCGTCGTTGACGAGGGCATCGAACGTGTCGTCATGGTCGGCCAACCCCGACAAGGTCTGGCCGTGTGTGTGCGTGTGCTTGAAGTTGCACGGGTCCGGCCGTAGCTCGTGCTGGAACCGTGAGCCGTGCTCAAGGAACGGGGAGACGAGTGTTGGATGGAGGACCATGGCCGTGGCAGGATAAAGGCTCCGCGAGGCACAAGCCCACGAGGAGCCGGGATTTCACCGAACTAAATTTGATCAAGGCCAGTCTGAATGACAATTTGAGCATGTAGTACGTGCATTCTTGCCTGGTGCGTACACTCGTGAGTAATACGACGGCTTCGCTATTTCAAAAATTTCACACAAAGTAAACTGAATCTCCAGCGGGCCGCCTTAGCGAACATCAGCGGTGCATCGATCTAAACATTGGTGGTATGTGCATATAACTTTTTCTCCTTCAAAAACACTATAGCCAAGGCAAATAAAAAGAGCAAACACTAGATAGCAGCATGGATCCAAGTTTGGAGATGATGCTTTCATTTTTTTTGCACAACACAATTCCGATCAAGGTGAAAATTCTTAGATAGATATAAAGCACCATATTTTCTCATAAAATTATGTGTGACTGGGCATACCCACATCACTCTTATTTGGGATACCAAGATAGTATGAATATTCATAGGGTATAATATAGATGACCACCTTGGAAAGACAGGAAGTCAATACCACTACTAGAACACCCTTATTTGGGACCACGAGTTTTTGTTGCAGGCTCAATGCTACATGACACATTCCCCCAAGATGTTATGGGTACACCTCGATGATTGAGCGAACACCAACAACTGGTATGATTTTATAATCACTGAATCCAGCTTCAAAAATAATCTTCTTCCATCCTTTCTCGTCTCGTTCAACGCCATCAATAAACATGATAAAGAGATCGAATAGGACTTGCGTTTCTGTATGCTTTTGGTCGGACTTCCTTGCTTCGACCACCATATCGAATATTATGACCTTCCCTCCTTCGTCTCGCGAGGTATAGCTTTCTTGCAATTCTTTAGTAATTTGACACACTCGGCATCACCCCAATCATGCATAATCCACTGAAACAAAAAAAATAGAGATGAAAAAATAATTTATTCAACATCAGCATCGTGTCAAACTCAGTGCCAATTAGCAATTGTACTAGGAAAAGTAATCAAGGTCAAATCAATAAAAAATAACAATATATACCTTGAGAAAAACAGCATTTGCCGTCGGGATGCTCTGAAACATGTCACCGGCGATGTACTTCACCTTGGTGCCGGTGGGAGCAGCGGCCACGACGTGCGGGAGGTCCAGCACGCTGCACTTGACATGTGGAAACGCGTTCGAGATGGCCTGGCTCGCGCCACCGAGCCCTCCAGCAACATCGATCAGCGGGCTTATGCCTTGGAAGACATCACCACTCTCCTTGATGATAATGTCCATGGCGAAGCTACTATCCGCTACCATTCCATGATCGAAGAGCTTGGAAAATTTCGCATCAGATCCAGCAAAATCCCACAAGTCCTGCCCATGTGTTGTCTTGAAGAGGGTCGGAACCGGCAGCTCGTGCAGGAACCACTCGCCAAGGCCGAGGAAAGGGGACACGAATACACTGTCGAGCATCAGCGTCAGAAAGGGAGACAAGTTCGTGGGAGTGGAGCTGACCAGAAGGCGGGATGCCTGCGTGAGCCCGTAGACATTCTCGCCACCACCGCTTTCCAGGTGCTCGACGTTGAAGATGCCGGTGACTGTGAGCACGCTCATGAGGCGTCGTAGGTAAGGAAGCTTGGACTGGTGGAGTGTGACTTTGGTAGCTATTTGGGGTAGGGTGGCGGTTCCACCGTGGTCATGGATTGCGTCAGGGATGCGGAGGTCTATCGCGGATTTGAGCGCCATGGACTTGATGTAGCCGAGTGCGTGGTGCCATAGCTCGAGTTGAGCATCCAACAAGGCTTGAGTCTTCGAGCTTTGCAGGATATTGGCCATGCCACAGTGCTACAACTAACGTGTTTGTCTGCAATGTGTAGATGTTGATCTAGAGAATCACTTTATGCCGTATATATAGGCGTGCTCATGGCATCAACCAAATAATGAACTTAATTATGACGGCGTTGAAAGTTATCCTTCAACAAATACCGCTTGTGTCAAAACTTGTTTGCTCATATAATTGATTGCGTGACTGCTCCATTAGACTTTGGTTTTTGAATTTTCAAAATTTTATTTTTTTAAAAAAAATAACTGAAAGTTGTCCAATGGAACTGGACCGGATCAATTTAACTGAAAACTGTAAAACCCAGCTGGTTTTGTAAATCTTGGACGGAAGGATAGACGAAGAAGTTCCTCGACAGTGAATCACGTCGCTATGGCCTGCTGGCTACTGCCTCCTTCCCATTTTCTGCTGCGGATTCCATCCGTTCCACCGCAGGTGTGGTCGAACTCGATTCCTCACACGCATCTGTTCGTATCACGACCTCAGATTCTCGGATAGATTCGTGCCAAACGCATGGCAGACGGACAGACAAAGACCTTTTCTCTGACCGTCGTTTTTGTCGAAGAGCGACGACCCCGGCAGCTGCGCTGGAGCCACTTGCTGGGACTAGAGACAGGGACAAGAAGACACTATGGAACATCAAGGTTAGGAACAGAGCCAAATACATCAACAACTCTAAACCTCGGAAATCGAAATACACCGATACTCCTCTCGAACACTTTTATCAACTATGTACGGGATGCAAGTTGGGTACTTAATGGGTAGTTGTGAGTTTAACACTCTAGTATATTTGTCCGATAAATTTATAAAGATGTGATGAATTCTTAGTTCATTTGAAAAAAAAAATTGGATCATGGGTCGACCCATAAAATAGAAAAGTTGCATCCCTAACCCAAACAAACAGTTAGGGGTAAACCTCAGTGATCGATCGAACACCTAAAACCGATGCGATTTTGTAGTCACTAAATCCAGCCTCGAATATGATTTTCTTCCACACTTGCTCGTTTCTCTCAATGTCATTGACGAACATGATGAAGAGATCAAACATGACCTGAGTCTCTTCGGGCTTGACATTTGACGACCCTGCTCCGACGACCATGTCTACTATTATGACCTTTCCTCCTTCATTTCTTGGAGGCATAGCTGTCTTGCAGTTCCTTAGTATCACACTCGTCGTCACCCCAATCGTGCAAGACCCACTGAAAACAGATAATCAAAAAGTGGAGGAATACCGTATGAGTAGCAGTGAACAATAAGAGATGGTGGCCAGGAACAAGGCACTAGTGCCATGTGTTTGTTCAGCAGAGTAAAATGGAATTTCCACTTAGTTTATAATTTTACTCTCTTTATCGTATTCAATACTTTTACAAAATGTGGATCACCATTTTGAAAAAAGAACTAGTTCCACGTTTGCTGATACATTTGGAGTGTTGATTTGTTTAAAAAAGGCATCCATATCAGTTCTTATATTTTGTATAAATCTAAACACCAATTTCACAAGGATGAAAATATGGTTAAAGTTTAAGAGAAGCTTGAGGTTCGCACGCAAATATAATATTTTCACCAGCCAACCACAGCATTAGGGCAATGCACATGCTCCGCTTTGTAGATCATGAATCTCATTTGCCATCATTCAAATAACTTTTGTAGGGTGCCCTACAGGTACAGTGTTTTTGAAAACACATTTTTGTTTTTAAAGCGACATGCATATCACAAGAAAGCGGCATCCTCATGCCGAAGAATTTGTTTATCGGGCAGGTTGTTGGGCTTTGAGTATTTGACACTATCTATGTGTCATCCACTTAAAATATGGTCTTATGTCAGTTACACAGGGATAAATAATCAAGTTGCCACCAAAAGTGGATGCCCACGTTAAAACACAAGCAAGGCGGCGATCTGCTTAGATCATCACAAATTCGCTATGAAGATTCAAGGTGAGAGGGCGCTGCCAACCGAGCATGGCATTGGGATACAGGATCTGCTCAGCTCATCACAACGTGCAGCCTGAACACGAGATATGGGAATATCTTCGTCGCAATGGCCTGTGCCGCATCGCTGAGGCCCCTGGCCACGTGCACCAGAAAGCTTATAGGCCGCCCAAAACTTCGTTGCATCGCAATCGTTGACGACAGTACGACGTCCGTCCGGTACAGTGTTGGCGAGAAGCTCGTCCCCCGCACCAAGAACAGCGGCGCCCGCCGGCAAATCATCCAACGATGCCTCCCTTCGGTGTCCTCATGGGGGCGGAAGAAGCCTCCGGCAGGATCGCCATTGACGTTGGGCGGCGGACCAGCGGCCAAACCCGGGTCACAAGCTAGCCTGAAGTCCTGTAGCATCAGATCGGTGGCCAAAGCAAGGCCCTCTCTACAGGCCACCGCCTCCATGGTCTCTGGATCCATGATCCCGTCCAGGGCCAGCACCGAGGCGCCTAGGTACTTGCCGGTGCTCTCTTGCAATTGCAGCTGCCACAGCCGCCGTTGAGCTCTTAGCCATGGCTGCATCCCCACATTAATGATATCACCCGGACGTACGGGGAATCCAGTTAGCTGTGCCCCTCCCTGTACCGGAGCATGCCCTCATGCTTGGCTACTGCTAAATGAAGCCACAGATTGCTAAAGATTGAACACTAGGCGATTCTCGCGCGTAGTGTGTCCCGTCTCCCGTGTACCGTAGTCCGTAGAGCTTCGGGCGGGGAAGAAAAAAAACGGATGCCCAATTCGTTCTTTTTACAGTAGGGCCAGTACTTGTTAGCCCACGAATGGGCCGTTGCCGTTTAGGCGAAGACGGGTATCGAGAGATTTCGGCCTAGATAAATTTGAACGAGGTAAAGACATTTATTTATCAGCGTGTAGATGTATCTTGACTGGTGTGTATTTATTTATTTTTTAAAATTAAAAAAAAAACCGTCTGATGAAACCGAATCAGACTGATTTCACTTAATACGAAAATCAGTCGGTTTTCAACGGTTTAACGGGAAGAATAGACGAAGACGTTCCCCGACAGTGAATCGCGTCGCTATGCCTACGGCCTCCTCTCCATTTTCTGCCGCGAATTCCATCCGCTCCACCGCTGGTGGTCGATCTCGATTCCTTCGACACACGCATCCATTCGTATCACAATCTTAGATTCTCAGACTGATTCGCACCAAACGCATATGGTGGATGTACGGACAAAGACCTTTTCTCGGACGTCGTTTGCGTCGGAGCGACGGCAGCTGGCGCTGGAGCCACCACTCGCCGGGACTATAGACAGTAACAAGAAGATGCTATGGAGCATCAAGGTCAGCAACAGATCGAACCAAATACAAGTGAGTCCATCAACAGTTCTAAACCTCGAAAATCGAAATACATACGCCATGGCTGCCCTAACAGTGAGCATGAGGCAATATACGTTTTGTTTGCAGGCTTGTTAAACAATTAACCCAGACTCCTTTCGAACACATTTATCAACTATGTACCCAAACAAACAAACAGTTACGTACGGATAGACCTCAATGATTGATCAAACACCTAGAACCAGTATCAACCGACGCTCAGGTTGTCTACTCCCTCCGTATCACTCTACTCAAGTCTAAGTACTCTCTCCATCTCAGAATAGTTATCACTTTTAACTTTTTGATATCATGTTTAACTCTCCATCTTATTTAAAAAAATTATAAAAATATTGTTTATTTTATTGTGAATTATTTTATCATTAAAGATACTTTAAGTATGACTTATTTGTTTTTATATTTGTATAAATTTTTGAATAAAATAAATAGTCAAATGTGATATTTTAAAGTTAAAAATGACAATTATTCTGAGATGGAGTGTCACTTTAGGTATGAAATGTCAAAAAAATAAAATAAAAGAGAAGCTATCTAAAACTAAGCTAGCATCTTTCTATGATTCGATACCTTACACCTTTATGTTTATAACGACATCATGATAAAAACCCCACGAGCGCAGCCTTAACCACTCCTTACCCTATCGTCTCCTCCACTGGATAAAAACGGAGAAGCATCTCTCCTCTATCTCTCCCCAATCCAAATCTATGGCTACAAGCAGCTACGAACCCCCCCCCCCCCCTTTCTTCCCCTTTATCCCCAACAGTTACCACTTGCCATGCGTCATTCATATCCCCACCCGCAGCTTGGAAGATATTCATGGTAAGCACCGGCCATTTGCGTAGCAGCAGGCCGGTCCCAATCGATTCGTGCGATGGGGTGATGGGATTGTGTAGCTGTTATGGCGCCGCACCATGTTGAGCAACTCACTGAATAGGAGTACAGCGTAGTACTCCATCCGTTCACTTTTATTTGTTATTATTTTATCGTCATTTAAAATTTATTCTTAATATTTATCATTCGCACTTAGTAATAGAATTCTCTTTTTTCAACATTCTCTCTTTTCTAATACATCACTATATCTCTCCTTGCTTATTTATATCATATTTTTCACTTATCCTTAATTCCCCCACCTAGCACCTAGGTCTAAAACAACACATAAAATAGTGACGGTATCTATCTATTTTCGGATTCAATGGCAGTATCTTTCTACTCTAGTACTCTAGCTAGCTAGGTTCTCAAAAAAAAAAGAGAGAAAGTTAGACTCTATAGCTATTCAACATGAGGACACGTCAATCACAAGAGAACCCAAAACTTGGACGTTTCTCACAGGTAGGTTCTCTTTATTTTTATGGAAAAAAAAGACAACATTCGTTCCATTAACCAAATGATACAAACTAAAATGGAAAGATGGTCCAGTGACTCCCAAGGAATCCAATATATGGACTTGTGTCGATCTAGACAACCACGTTATGTTGTATATATAGGCGTGCTCATGGTATCAATCAAATGATGAACTTCCACGACGTCATTGAAAGTTGGTAGCAACTGAGGGATGCCCTTCAACAAACAAAGGGCGTGTTCGCTTTTGATTAATTGTGCTGCGTGTGCCGACGGCTGTGCAGCCAGCTATGGTTGTTTTTTTTTTTGAAAGAACAGGAGGGCAAAAGCCCTACTGGTTAAAATATATTGAGAAAAAGTAACAAAGTACAAAGAAAAGGAAGACTACGGGGGAAAGACAAGAACTAGAAATAAAAGCAAACAAAAACTACAGCGAATCAAGCCAGTTTTGAATAAACGAAAAGTATTTCTTCTTTGCTCGAAGAAGCAGGAGTTCAAACTCATGCAAAAATTTGAATTTCATTTGCCAATTGTGGGATCTTCATTGTTAAAGAGCCAGTCATTCCTTGTGGTCCAAATGCTTCAAACCATGATAATAATAACTTCCATGTAAAAGAGATCTGACAGCTGATTCTTAATGTTGTGAAAAGCTTGAATTGCATCTGTTGGAGGTCCTACAGTGATTCCAATGCTGGCCAGCAAAGTTTGGCAAAATTGCAGAAGAGAAATAGATGCTCTAGCGTTTTTTCTTGCTGTAAGATGCACATCTCACAAACATATGAATCCAGCATCATATTTCGACGCCTAAGCATATTTCTGGTGTTGACACGATCTTTGAGGATAAGCGAAAAGAAAACTTTGTGCTTCAGTTGGCAAGAGGAATTCCAAAGCCAATTATAGATTGGATGAAGAGGTAATGCCCAATCATATGTTTGTAAGCTTTCACGGAGGAGTATTTATTATGACCCCATATGTAACTCCAAATATCAAACTCTGCACTCGGCTGCCAGTCCTGAATCTCTTGTTGAAGCGTCAAGAATTGAGAGTGAGCCTCTTGAGAAAGAGGGAGATGAAAGTGTAGTAGCAATGGATGCACATTAAGTAATCTGTGCAATGAGATTGACTTATCCTTAGAGAAAGAGAACAGCTCTGGAAAGGAGAGGGCTCTGATCTGGTTATTCCAAAGGTCTGTCCAAAAAAGAGTAGTAACACCATCAGAAGCAGAGGCTTGTGCCAAGCCTTTATACTTATCCAAAAGTTTGATGATATCTTTCCACCAAAAAGATCCTACTTTTTGCTCACTGGGAAGCAGCCCATTAGGATAATATTTGTCCCACATTTATTGCACCCAAGGAATGTTTTCCCTCATGAAGAACTTATGCAAGTTTTTCATCAACGGAGCATCATTTTGAGTTCTAAGATTGATCACTCTAAGTCCACCTTCTCTTTTTGGTCGAGTAACAATATGCCATGCAACCTGAGAAGGCTTTTTAGACAACATATCAGATCCTCTCCATAAGCAATGCTTCCTGTATTTATCACATTGTTCTATGACCCCAGCATGAAGGCTAAGAGTGCATATGTAATAAGCAGGCAAAGCAGAAAGAATAGAATTAACCATCTGTAGCTTGCCTCTTTGTGATAAATAAATTGAACAACTCACTAAACGTCTTTCTATTCTTTGAACCAGTGGCAAACAATCTGAGATACTTGGCTTAGTAGTACCCAATGGAAGTCCCAGATATGTGAAAGGCATAGTGCCCACCTGACATTGAAAGATATTCTGAAGATGGAAAAGCTTATCCCGAGGAACATTGATAGGCACAAGCATTGACTTAGAGTAATTAACTTTCAAACCAGTTGAGGTAGCATAAGTGTTCAGTAGAGCTTTGAGAGTGAATAACTGCCTGGGACAAGCTTCCATAATTAGCAAGGTATCATCAGCATATTGGACAATGAGAAAATCCTGATTGTTCAGTTGAGGGAGAGGTAAGTTGATGAGACCAATATTCTTGGCCTTATTGACAATAGATTGTAACAGGTCAGCAGCCAGTACAAATAAAAGGGGTGAGAGAGGGTCACCCTGTCTGACCCCTCTCCTGCAATGGAATGTTTTCCTTGGCACTCCATTTAAAAGAACTGATGATGTTCCCGATGAAAGAATATCTGTTGTCTAGAAAAGCCATTTCTGACCAAATCCTTTTTGCTTCATAACTTCTAGAATGACTTGATGCTCTAGTTTGTCAAAGGCTTTTTCAAAATCTAATTTCACGATGATGACCTCTCGTTTAGATTGGTGACAAACATGTAGGTACTCAAAACTCCAGGCTAAGCAATCTTGTATTGTTCTGGATTTGATGAAACCATATTGATTATGGTGAACAAGCTTCAAAATTTTCTGCTGCAGTCTGTCAGCTAAGAGTTTAGTGATGAGCTTCACACTTGTGTTGAGCAATGAAATGGGTCTATAGTCTGATACTGAAGACGAATTATCTTTCTTTGGTATAAGAGTAATATAGGAGCCATTGATACTTCTGGTGCAGATGCTGCCTTCATAGAAAGCAAAACAGAGGTCATAAAAATCTTGACTAATCAAGGACCAACATTTTTTTAGAAAGTCTGTATTAAATCCATCAGGCCCAGGTGATTTGTCAGAAGGAAGTTGGCTCACTATGTTATCAATCTCCTGTGAAGTAAAAGGAGCTTCCAAAGAAACTAAGCCTGGTACAGGGGTGACAAGATCCTCCAGATCAAAATGTAACGTAGTGAATTCAGAGATACCCAAATGTTCTCTGAAAGATTGCCATACAACCCTAGCCTTGTCTTCATGAGCAGAAACTACTGAGCCATCTTGCAGCTGCAATGAAGAGATTGCATTTTGTCTGTACTTAATTGTAGCATGTGCATGGAAAAACTTTGTATTCTCATCCCCTAGTGTGACCCATTTCACCAAGCCTCTCTGCTTCCAATATGTATTTTGCTGTTTTAGCAGGCTTTGCAAGTGATGTTGTAAAATGGATCTGAAGTTCCATTCATATAATGAAAGATCCCTGAATTCTTCCATTCTATCAATCAACAAGATAATCTCCTTGGTGTTGTTAATAGCAGAGACAAGATTAGAAAGTTGCTTCTGCCAAAACCTTAGGACTCGTCTCAGATTTTTTAATTTGGCACTCAAAGCCATTGCCTTATCTGTGTGAGCCACTGGCAGATTCCATCCATGTTGCAATACTTGTGGGAAATCAGTTCGTTCCAGCCAGTAGTTCTCAAAGTGAAACACCTTTCCTTTAGGGATATCTGTAGAAATAGTAACCACACAGGGATCATGATCTGAGGTTTCTTTGCCTAGAACTTTGACAGATGTCCCTGGGTAACTAACTGACCAAGAGTTGGACACAAAGAACCAGTCAAGGCGCTCAAGTAATGGTTGTGCCTGCTTATTGCTCCATGTGAACTTTTTCCCTTGGAGTGGTAGTTCAATGAGACGAAGATTGCTAATGGCTTCGTTAAACAACAACATTTCAGTAACATTTCCCCCCGGTTTGTTGCGATCTTCAGGTTTTCTAATAAGATTAAAATCACCAAGAATCATCCAATCTACATCATCCTCTATTTCTAAATTGTGAAACCAGGCCATAAAATCCATTTTTTGATCCGGGATGCACGGTCCATAGACAGTTGTGAGCAACACTTTAGAACCCGAAAAAGGATGAAGTGAGCTCAATTGTTAAGGAGAATTATTTCGAACAGTTGGGACGCCCAAAAATTTACGACTTTTCCAGACCACCAAAATACCACCTGAGGCACTATTTGAGGGGAGGTTTTCAAAACTGTCAAATTGAGCATTGCAAAACTTATGAATATAGGAGAGGTCAAAGTGCTCTCTCTTAGTCTCTTGGAGGCAAAAGATATCACAAGCAGCTTCAGAAACTTGATCACGAATGGCATTCCATTTTTTATCAGAGTTTAAACCTTTGACGTTCCAGCATAAAATGTTCCACTGCCGAACTTTACTATTAAGATGTTGTGCAGCCATAGAAACAATTAATGAGACGAAAATAAGCTACACATGAGAAGCATGTACAGCTAGCACTCAAGCAATGCACAAGATATATCACAACGCAACATAACATAATAATATAGTACTTGAAGTAGGTCTCCAGAGCAGAGCATAAAGTTACCACAAACAAACTCCTATTTACAGGGACCACATTACCCACAGAGTGCATATAAATAACAAACTTGTTCTTCAGAAGCAACAAAAGTCTGATAGAAAAAGCCATAATTATATCTATGGTAATATAGGCAACCACTGCCAGCAAAACCCAACGAAAAAACCTGCAGTCACCATCACTTCTTCTTAGATTTCTTCTTGGTATCATGTCCATTGGAGGAAATATCTGAATCAGTCTTCTTGTCTGAGTTCTTCTTAGATATTGGTTGTTTAGGCTTTCTTTTTTTGGTCAAGTTGTCCTCAGACAGGTCAACTGGTGGCACCTTACAAAAGGTTTCACCTAAGCATCGAACTACTTTATCAGACAAAGTAGGGGGCTCTGCAGCACAACCCAAGCAGTTCCTGTTCAAGCAAGTTGCAGCTCTAAAACCATTGTTTTTCCCATGAATCTCAAACTCCTGCGCACTTCTGTTTCAACCACAGGAGTAGTAAGAACCTATTTACCTTTGTCAAGAGATTTGGTGCTATGAATGGACTCAGCTTCAACAGAATTATCAGCTGGAGTATCTAAGACCTCAGTTTTAATCTGTGATTGCTGAAAAAAGGACAACCCTTGACATTGCAGAGGAGCTGAAATAGGGCAAGAACTAGGCAGATTGAAGAGAATATGTCCTTGTGGAGCAAACTGTGAAAGCAATTCCCAAGCTTTAGAGGGCAGGAATTGCTTAGCCCAAGCAAAATGAGAAGGTGATAATAACATGACTGTAAAGAAGTCTGCCCACTCAGCTGGAACAGGGATATTGCCATCTGGCCCTAAAGGAGAAAAATGCTTGGCCCATAGCCTAACTGCATCTACATGTTGTTTAAACTCCCATGTCTGCAGAGCTTTGCTGTGAGCATGGCTCTGTGCCAACTGCTCATAGTCAAAGTCATAATGCAGTTGAACCCTGCCCACCTGCAAATTGACATTATCCATGACCACGTCTTGATCCTCATTTGGCTGAAGCACAGGCAGGGGAGCAGCAACTTCTAAAGCATTATCAACATAACCAATAGGCACATGAGCATTGTGGGCCATCTGCTGATCATTGGGAGCCATCTGCTGAGCAATGTCCAGATCATTGTTCTCTGGAGCTGGTGCATTTAAATCAGGTAGAGGTATCATATTATTCGAGTTTGCAGATGAAATACCAGAGATTTGGACACTGACTTGCTGAACTTCTGGTTGTGGTGCCACAGGTGCTGGCAAAGCTAAAACATCATTGTCTTCTTCCATGAAATCATTTTCAGCATTGTCATCTAACTGCAACCAAGCATCCCAACCGTCCTGCTATTGACCCTCTTGATCATCATCAGCATCATTGTCACCTGCCTCGTTCCCCTGAAAAGGTGCTCGACCTGCTTGCCCAAAACCAAAGAAATCAAAAGGAGGATTTAAACCTCCCCTGCCGGTGGAAAAGGGTCCTCATCAGCCGAAAGTCCCCCCAATAAATCGTGCTGTATAATCTCACATTGTATCATCCATGATTGTCCTTAAAAACCACTTCCATCCGTGAAGACAATGAACTCAGGCACTGATTCCAGATCAACCACTCGAGCTCGGATCAAAAGACGTGCAAGATGGTCATAGTCCTGCTCCAAGGAGATCAATCTGCCAAACGATGCAATAGCATTTTCTACATGCTCATGTGACCAAAAGTCAAGAGGAAAACCCAATTGATGCAGCATTCTCAGTTGAAAGTAAGGGATTTCCAGTTATGACCTTGGTTATGCTTGACTATGTTAAATTCCAAACCCCCCATGGAAATGTGGACTAGAATGCACCAACCTATCTCTATCTCGGACAAAAGCAAATCTAACGTAGGCTTGTCCAAGATGACATGGCTGAATATCCCTAACTGGCACCCGCATATGCACTAACAGAAAATCATGTAGCACTTCTCTGATTGCCTGAAAATGCAATTGCTCCTCAGGCATGTGAGAGATAGTGACAATGGCAATGTTCTCATGTCGTGGTTGCGGTCGACCCACTACCACTCGCACCACAGGTTCCCAGCCTGCAATCGCCATGAGCTGGTAGCCGGTGGGAATGAACGGTCTGGGGTCGGCGCGCTCAAAAGCCATCACTGACTTTGTGCTAGCACTAGGCAAAGTTTTCCGCGGAGTGGAGTGAGGAGTCGCGTGAATGGTGGTTGAAGGTGGTGGGCAAGACGAAGGAAGCACAGTACCTTGAGCGTTGCGCAGAGAGAAAGAGGAAGCCGAACCACCAATCTTCAAGACAAGAGAATTGTCTTCCCGGAAGGATCGCAGTTCCAGAGGAATTTCCCCAAAAGAGTGGAACACAGCAGGCCCGTTAGCAGCGACTTGAGTGGGCAAGCCTTTGAACCAATTTTGGTAGCCCGAACCACGGAAGTTTTTCTCAAAATTATCTGTCACGACACATTTTGGGAAGAAACCAGAATTAACCTTTTTATGCAAACATTGTGAGAAAACGTGTCCATCCCGATGGCAGGCTCGGCATTTAATTGGATCCGACAATTAGCACGATGATGACCGGATTTTAAGCACCTTCCACAAATCAGAATGCTGGGCTGAGGCCTTAGAGACCCTTGTTGGGCTGAGAAAAACAAATGTCTGTTTGAGCCCACTAACTTTGAATTTAAATTCAAAGAAGGTGCCGCGTATTGCGCGGCTTGATTGACAGTTTCTCTCTTGTTCATCGCCTGAGCAGAACCCCAAGTATCTAATCTGCGAAAAACTGAGATTCGCGGAAAAGATAGGCGATCAAAAACTAATCTTTTTGGAACACGATGTGCGAGAGAGCCAGTGCGTGAGGCACTACCAATTGGAATGCTATTAGCCCCTGTTAGAAATCTTGAAGGTTTAGATTTCACCGTCTTCACATAATTCAACGGATAAGAACGCTTGGGTTGAACAACTGTCCAAAGATTATCTTCTTCTTCTTCGAATGATAACAATTCAGATTGCCAATTGGGACCATCAATTCCCCACAGATGAAAATAAATCTGATATCGTTGACATGAGAAAGACCTCAATCTAACAATATAAAAGCCCACTTCACGAGAAGAAACTGAGATCTTGAAAACTCTATCAGAGAGCTGCTGAGAATGAAAATCCTGAGCAGAACCACCCAATGTTGCTTGCACAATCCAATTGATTTAATCTTCCGATAATTTAAAAGTGCAACGGCCAAAGGACAACACCCGAAAAAAAGACCGAAAAACAGAAGAGATAGGACACAAAACAGACAATCCATATCTTGCAAAGATGGAAGATTGCACTCCAAGCCCAGGCTTGAAATTGAGATCTTTAAGATCTATGGATGACGTGAAGAAAGGAAGCGCACCTTTTACACAGAGACCAGAGAAAGGAAATCAGCAGATCACATAAAGCCCAAATTACTGTTCATTGCTACATGCCTCTGAATTTCTCTCTCCACCGCAGAGAACGCGGACTGCCGGGATCTTCCTGTGTTTCACCAACAAAGACGGCGAGGAAGACGCAGAATCACCTCGCCATGGTTTCCCCGGCGGCGGCGGTGGGTTGGCTCCTTGGCAGAGGAAAATTGATAGCTCTCTTCCTGGTTGCCAGCTATGGTTGTTGCTGTCAGACAAGAGCGATTTGGAAGAGAAGAACGAAAATGCTAAACGTTTATGCTGTAGCCGAACAGCTGAGCAGTACAGCTGCAGCCCAAAAACACCAGCTTAAAAGAACGCGCCCAAACATATCCGCTTGTGCCAAAAAATTGTTCGGTCAGATAAATGATTGCGTGTTCGTGCTGCCGATCTTTCCCGAACGTAAATACTGCTCCGTTCACTGCTCCTGCAGAGATAAAAATCGACCAACCGATGTTCATGTTGTCTACTATTAGGTGTCGGCGAAAATGGTATGCCAGAGCTCAAGCCGGGCGTCGCTTTTGCGTTGAACAGTGTCTGGCTAGATGGATCGATGGTGAAGATTAACACCTTTCAAATTTTGAAATTAAATCGACTTGACTGGTTTTTGAACAGGGCCTTTCAAAAGCCGGGCGTCGCTTTTTCGTCGAACAGGGCCTGCCGATCTTTCCCTAACCTCGACGTCAAGGTCATTTTACTCCGATTTGACGAGTCATAGCTTCTACAGCGAGAGGAAGCTTCCGAGATGCAATCCAAAGAGTTGCATAACTAACCTTTTCTTAGCGGATTCGTAGTCAGGGATCAAAAGCGTTCCAGCTTTCAGAGGTACGAGTTGTTAAAGTAAAAAACTGCCAATGCATTTTATCAACTACTAAGATACCTACTTTTGCTTGATTTGTTTATCTCCGTTTGTTTGATTGAGGAATGGACATTGGTTACCTTCCAACCGATCCACAAGAAAACTTGTGTATGCATTCAAGCGTGGAAAGCAAATGGAGTTGTGTATGCATTCCATTTCTTTGTTGGGAATCGGGATCTGGGACTGCTCTCTTTATTTTTAAATTGTTGTCATTAGGACCATAAATCAAATTTAATTTATTTTAAAACTAAAATTGTTGTTCTAATGACAATAATTTGAAAACAGAAATTCATCTCAATGTTTTCAGCATGGTTGGACCCAGAGCGATCTATCTAAAACGCAATAGAACATTTTTGCACACACAGTATAGAGATGAAAGCCTTAGCAAGACCACAATCACCTAAAGACAGGCAGAGCTGGTTCAGAGGTTTACTGTCCTGAAGCAAGCTGGTTTTGTGTGACCTTGCCGACGGTTTACGAATGCTCGGCGCATAGTGCATTGTGTAATAAGCGCTCGCGTAACTGACCGCAAAATGCAGCTTAGCTTTGCATGGCGAGGCGACGAGATCACTCGTAGTGGCCACTCGGACGAACACGCTTTCCAGGCGGTACCGTTTTGTCCTAACTGTAATCTGCTAACCAACCACAGAACCGCAAAAGCCGTTCTCTTGTCGCATCGTTGCTGCGACGGACCTATAAAAAACAGGCGATTTGCACCACGGTCAGATCAGCTCAAGTGCACTTACATAGATATAGAAGTGAAAATAACCCGATTGAGA
>BCLG01002060.1:65044-82994 GCA_001602295.1 Zoysia matrella
TTATATTATATATATATACATTATCTTACAATTTAAAAATCTTACAGCTGCTTTAAACCAAAAGTCTTTTAACTTTTTCAAAGCTCATATTATATAGCTATTTTTTTACAGCTTATAACAGTTTTTTTACAGCTCTCAGCTCAATCAAAACAACCTTGAGATTACAAGAACGTGAATGAAAATACTATATGAAACAGGGAGAAAGCAATAAGCCTATAATGCAGCAGCAAGCGACTCTCGTGCGTAGTTTCTTTTAGCAACACTGTTCCATTTTTTTGAAACAGTAGAGGTAAATTTTTTATTACAACTAATTTTAAAAATTGATACTACTACTATTGTTTTTTAATATCAAATTTGACGACTTCACGTGCATGTGCCGACTGGTCTGTGCCGAACCCACTCTACACGCACCCCCAGGCGTGCTCGTCGCTGGATGATTCAAATCTTACGCGGCACGGGTCCATACATAATCCAGTGCCGGAAAGCACCGTGCGATATTTGGTCAGTGGATCATGAGAGAGAAGAATGCCGTTTTAGTAATTGCACGGCAGAACATTCAAGTGGTTTCGTCAGCTACATCTTCGGCCCCGATAGTTCAGTAACCTAGTTTGCCTCTGCCCTCCGATTTGAAATGGTCCATTTTACTCTTCCAAACAATCCACTTTATCTGTTTAACCTTTTAAACATAATTTTGACTTAATTTACTCCCTCAAAGTATTAAAATTGGTGCATTCTATCTCGTTATGCAATTTATTATCTTTTTTTTTCTCATTGTATAATTTGAATTTGAAGCTCAAATTTTGTGTGATGGCAGAAAATGTTATTCCTTATGTTAGAAAAATCAGATTATAATTTTTCAAAATAATATTCATTATTTAATAACATCTAATAGTATGTTAACAACTTGTATATTAAAAACACATAAAATAGTGTCACAAAAAATTATTATATATTTTCTTAAAATTGAGTGTATTATCTTTTACCTTTGTACAAAATTTGAGTGTCAAATTCAAATTCTACAAAGAGAAAAAAAAGAAATTTCACAAGGTAGTATATTGTACCAATTTGAATAATTTGAGAGAGTAAATTAAGCCATAATTTTGTTTAGACGGTTAAACAGACAAAAGTGGATTGTTTAGAAGAGTAAAATAAACTTTTTTCATTTGAAATTAACTTATAACGATTACGGTTAGTAGTTGCAGCTGGGAAGGATCCTTCGGACTGTTGAAAAGCCACTTAAATTTGTCCTTAGTAACCGTATCCAGCGCTTGACTCGTGAAGATTGACCCACTTATAAAGATGAACTACTTTTCTTCGTTCACGGGTTTGTGAGAGCACACATAGCTGCAGAAAATTAAGTAGTACTTTTTCTGTTTCAAAATATAAACATTTTGAGTTTAGTCAAAGTCAAATTTATTTAACTTTGACTAATTATATCTAAAATATTAAATAATTTTAATATAAAGAGTTGCAGATGATATAATAATGTTTCATGATGAATCTAGTGCTAACATAATTTATATAAAATAAAATACTATTAATCATTCGCTATTAATTATCAAAGTTAAAAAAGTTTAATTTAGACTAATCTTAAAAATAGTTGTATTTTGAGATTGAGACGGAGGTAGTATGAATCTTCTGGTCCCTGGTTAGCACCACGTTCTGTATGAATGCATGTTATAGTGGCCAAAATTCAATGGTCCTTTTTCCTTCCACTCTCAACAATTCAGGGTAATGCCAAAATGCCCTAAAAGTCTATGACGCATCAGTTGCAAGAGACGATAACGCTTGGCATGAGCTATCTGAATCGATCTCAAAAGACGCGTTGGACTGTTCCAATCAGGCAGACCACAGGAACATTTAACCTAAAAAGATCATGGCCGGTGACTAGGTTCATAGTAGGTTGCTCCGTCATCGCCCAGTCGGTGATTCGATCTTCAACCTGTGGGTTTATTGGATCAAGTGGTTAGAGTCTTAGTGATGGAAATAACCTTTCGGAAGCGGCGCCTTTTAGTTGAGTGGTTAGAGATGAAACTTTGGTCATTGTTCTTGATTACTACTGGTAATCTCATATGGCGCTCTGCTCCAGCGCCCAAGCAATCAAGCCCAAACTACGTTTGGTCATGGCCCGGGCGATTGATGCGACGTGATTGGCTGGTTATCCACTAAACGGATGACGACGGTCAGTGGGAGTGCTTTGGGTCACCGTGCGCGCCCCATACCGCAACTTTCCATGGCTGACGCGTGGGCTGGAAAAGGTCGCACTGAGATTTACTCCCTCCATCCTAAAGTTATTGTTGGCAATGAATTCAAATTTAAACGAATTTACGATAAATATATTTAGAAATGAAAGGAGTATACGTGGATCAGTTCAGCATGCATGCATGAACGATATGAAAGATTCGGTTTGGATACAATGAAAAAGATCACTTCCGTCGACGGCAAAACCCAGAAGCTAGTAGGAAGCTTCAAATTCAACGCTTCCACTGCTGTGCACACGGGCAACGGAGTCAAACTCAACTCATGCCGTGGGCTCGATACGATAAACTCGATAGTTGTCAAAAGGCGCCGGCAGTGACGAAGATCACTCATCGCAGAGAAGATTGTCGGGATCACATATCCAGATATCTGACAGTCCGTGCTCGAACACGTAAGACTTCGAATTAGAGGTCAGTAGACTGCAGGATCCGACGTCTTAGGTGACGATTTACGACAGCCAAGTCTTAGTCACGCTAAGATGAACGAAGACTCCGGCCTCTAAAAGCCGATCCTTGAGGAGCGACCCCTGAGGAGTAGGTTATGTCACATTTACTTCGCTGACCAACTACTATCCGTCCTAACGGGACGGGATAAGATTCACTACGACGACACTCTAACGAAAAGCTGCAATGGCTATTAGACAAGACACAACAACACTGTATCCTGCATAGCAGTACCGAACAGGCGCCACAGTGCCCCGCCGCGGCGAGCGACGCGACGGGTCACGCCCGCGCCTGGGCAAAGCGAAGAACAGACGACGACAGCGAAAGAGCCCACCTGTCGGCGAGGCGACATGATCGCGTAGGGCTCACCACTTTGTAACCCCGAACTCCGTATATAAAGGGAGACCCGGAGAGCGACAGCGAAGAACACAAGACAACGAAAAATAGATCAATGAACACCACTAGGGCTCTGGGTTCTTGCATTCTGTCTAGTAAGCATCCCCACTCATTTACGTTCTAATCACCCTCTACCTGTTCCGGATCTTCTCGCGAAGAAAAAATTCAGCTTTTGTAACATTATCATCGAGATAATCCGCTTTCTGAACGTAGAGTATTACACCGTTTGAGGTGGTCCGAACCAGATAAAAAACTCTTTGAGTCTTCTTTAGACTAGGCCACATCGAATATGAAGACACACAGCCTTTCACGATCGTATATTTGTACTGTGTCGGTGGTGAGAACGCCGACAAAATGATGTTGATCCACGCGCCGGCGAGTTGCTTCCACGTAGCTGGCCTCACGGGCCCACGGTGCCATGCATCGCACCGAGCCGCACGTGCGAGCTCTATATAAGACGTGTGGTTACCCGTTGCTCTGCATCACACAGATTCACAGTTAACAACTCGAGGTCTGTGATCTCTGACAGTGTTGTTTAGGCTCACTAAAACTTGGTCTGGATCTGAAAACGGCCGGGGAAATTTGCGAGACATGGCGGCAAGGATTGGGAGGGAGCTTCTCCTCTGCGCCGTGCTGCTGCTCTCCGCCGCCGCCGTGCCGCGCTCCTACTCGGCTCGGCCGTTGCCGCAGCAAGAGGCGGCCGTGGAGGTGGTGGTCGGGCTCCTCCACCCGGCTCAGGCTGTGGTTCACGTGGATGCGGCCGCTGTCCGCGACGGAGCTGCTCAAGAGGCGGGTGTCGACGCCGCCATCGGGACCGGACCCTACGAGGATAAGCAGTTGAGCCCGGGAGGGCCGGACGCCCAGCATCACTGATGCTTGCTGTTTCTGCTTTGGACTGCTGCCGCTGCTTACTGTTTACTAACAGAATTGGTCATATAGCACTGAAAGTTATCGAAGTATAAATGTTCTGAAATCTGAATGAATAAAAGTCTCATATGTAACACGAGGCAAGAGCTGAAAGACTAGTCCTGCTGCCAGTTCGTTGGCGTCGATGTAACTTCAATATATAGTGCATGCTCCTTATTTTGAGGATTCAATTCGGTACCTGCTCGTGTATCTCTTGTCAGATGGTACGGAGTAACTGTCCATCCAAGGTTTGACCTAACTTAACAGAATAAGTCTTACAAAGATGGATGAGCTAGTGAGAGTACAAAAATTGAATGGACGAAGTATTGGACTGGGCGACTAGACTTTTGATGACATTTTTAACTCAAACCATATATTCGAAGGTCAGCTTTCAGTGGGTCTCGCTCTCTAACATAAGGAACTAGTGCCCAGAAATTTATCAACATTCAACACGTGGGGATTATCGTGATAATGCTTCTTAGGATCATATCTCCGGATACTTACGGTTCGGGGTTCTTTGATGGTACAAGTTATGGTCTATGACTTATCAACAATGACCGACCCACGTTTTTTATGGGCCCAGAAAAGATTCTCGCAAGTTTTCACAAAGCCCAACCAGAGGGCCGAGCGCGTCCAGTAACAAAAGCCATTCTAACCCTTGTAGAGTCGGAGGCAGCGTGACGACAAGATTTGACCGCCCGATGTTCAAGTAACTGACTTACTTTTAGACCTCGAGGTCAGACGACAAACCCGCGACAAAACCCTTGCCGGTACAGAGATTTTTGACGACTGTACAAAGAAGACAGAGAGATAAAACAAATAGTAAAGTAACTTTGTCCCCCCCCCCCCCCCGACGTTGAGCAGGGGATAAGCGAAGGATGACAGCTGGCGCCAGAGGATCGCCAGGAGAATATTTTTAGATACCGTTGATCCCACTCGTCAGAGGAGGCCTGTTTCCTTGGAGTCAAGTTTAGTTTCGACCCCGCTCGTCAAAGAAAGCCCTGTCCTGTGGGGACCAAGTTTCGCTGCAACCCCACCTGTCAGAGGACATACAGTTTCGTAGGAATCAAGTTTAGTTGCGGCTCTCACTTATTAAGGAGCAGTCTGTTTTACCTCGCTTTGTAACCCCGATCCAGCCTCTGTATAAAGGGTCGTTGGAGATCTTGTAAGAAAAAGAGAGACACACATTAAAACTTAGAGATTAGTTTGATATACACCTGCATAAGCGCGCTAGAGACTCTGATCACGTAAGAGCCCTTTCACTATTGTAATCTATTCGATTATATGTGAGTTCATAGCATCTGACCTTTAACGTAGGGTATTACACTTCGCGATCCGAACCAAAAAGTGCACCGTACCTTTTTCAATCGTATAAATTTATAAGGTGCAGTGTACAGAACACCGACAATGCTAATTCATGCACGAGAGCTTTAGGAACCCAAGTCGTGCACCATGCAGGCTCGTCAATGTCAGCAGCTCGGCGGCATCGACAAGAACCGAAGTGGAGGAGATTCAAAAGGAACGTGCAAGGAAGCCCAACAAGCGTTACTACGGCCCAGACTGGATTACGAAGTAACCGGCCCATGTTGAGGGTTGGTGAAAGGTGGTGCTGGATAGAATAAATAGAGATGGCGTGCGCAAGGGGTTGGTGGCGATGGCGATGAACTTGTAATCGGCGGCGATGTGGCGGCGGTGATCCGGCTGAATACTCTGAGACTCTGAGTTGCTTAATCGAAATTCCATCCACCACCCACACTACGCTTACATTTGGTATCAGATTCCGCGTCGATCCTGGACTCTACATCATCATCATCTTCCGAAGCTTCATCCAATGGCGCCGACGACGACCACAGGGAAAGGCGAGTACAAGGAGGAGTCTCTGTTGAAGGCTCTTTCTGAGTTGATGGATGAGAAGTTTGAGCGTACAAATGGCCTCATCGCCGGTCTTCAGGATTCGGTTCGAGAGCTGACCGTCACCAAGGCAGAGTTCGATTCCTGGAAACCAGAGATGGAGAAGCAAGTCGGTGAGTTGCAGGCGTCCTTATCCACTTTGCAGGGCCAAGTGAAGCAGATTGGTGCATCATCTCTACCGGGCAACTCGGAGGCTCAAACATCTGCTTCGGGGTTGTCGACGGCATCAGCATCTGCTGGATCTCAGAATGCTCCGTCAAATAGAGGGATCACCTTCGAGCTGACTCCACCGCCAGATCCATCCCCAACGCCAGGTGCAAAACCTTCTGCTCTCTATACACCCCCATATCGTACTGTGGCTTCTGTTTCTCCTGGATTGTCAAATACCAGTAGTTCTCTTACATCAGTGCTACCGCAAGTTTCATTTCCTGCATTTGATGGCAGTAACCCTAAGATGTGGCAGAAGCGCTGTGAGACTTATTTTGAGATTTACAGCATACCATCAGAGATGTGGGTGCGTTTAACTGTTATGCACTTTCAAGGGCCTGCGGTTTTTTGGTTACAGTCGATGGAAAACAGAATCAAGTTTCTGACCTGGAATGGGTTAGTAGCAGCAGTCTGTACTCGTTTTGGCAGGGATGAATATAGTCTTCTGATGCGCTACAAAGAAACCAGCATATAGCAATTGCAACTGAAAATTGAAATGCAAAAAACCATTCGGTCAAAGTCACAAGCAAAGAGTAGCAGTAATACTAACATTCCCACAAAAGAATAAACTGTACTGTAGTAGCTATTCTTTTCTCTTTCATGAAACGATCAAATCTTCTGGTCACTGAAATGTCCCCAGAAGGCCATAACTAGTAGTACTAACAATTTAACCATCCAAAACATGATCATCAATCCCAGCCCCACATTTCATCATTTTTGACATATTTTCTGAGATCTGAAAAGGCCGGAACGGAATTTTCAAACTCAGTGAAAAGAGGAGGGCAAAAAACAGCTCAGATTTCAGATGGAGCAGCTGTCCTGTTCAGCTTAAACGTCCCTAACGTGGAGGTTAAGGTCATTTTACTCCAATTTGACGAGTCATAGCTTCTTTAGCGAGAGAAAGCTTCGGAGATGCAATCCAAAGAGTTGCATAACTAACCTTTTCTTAGTGGATTCGTAGGCAGGGTTCAAAAGCGTTCCAGCTTTCTGAAAGTGCAAGTTGTTAAAGTAAAAAACCGCCAATGCATTTTATCAACTACTAAGATACCAACTTTTGCGTGTTTTGTTTATCTCCGTTTGTTTGATTGAGGAATGGGCATTGGTTACCTTCCAACCGATCCACAAGAAAACTTGTGTATGCATTCAGGCGTGGAAAGCAAATGGAGTTGTGTATGCATTCCATTTCTATGTTGGGAATTGGGTTTAGGACTGCTCCATCTATTCTTAAATTGTTGTCGTTAGAACAATAAATCTATTTTATTTAAACTAAAGTTGTTGTTCCAACGGCAACAGTTTAAAAACAGGGATCCATCATCTGTGTTTTTAGCATAACTGGTCAGTTGGACCCAGAGCGATCTATCTAAAACGCAATAGAACATTTTTGCGCACACAGTATAGAAATGAAAGTCTTAGCAGGACCACAATCATCTAAGACAGGCAGAGCTGGTTCAGAGGTATATGATCCAAGCTTGTGTAACCCTGCGGCCGTGCCGACGGTTTTAGCGCACACCAGAAGCTAGTGCATTGTGTAATAAGCGCTCGCGTAACTGACCGCAAAATGCAGCTTAGCTTTGCATGGCGAGGCGACGAGATCACTCGTAGTGGCCACTCGGACGAACACGCTTTCCAGGCGGTACCGTTTTGTCCTAACTGTAATCTGCTAACCAACCACAGAACCTCAAAAGCCGTTCTCTTGTCGCATCGTTGCTGCGACGGACCTATAAAAACCAGGCGATTTGCACCACGGTCAGATCAGCTCAAGTGCACTTACATAGATATAGAAGTGAAAATAACCCGATTGAGATGGCTGCTCGCACCGCCGGCATTGCAGTCCTGGTGATCCTGGTCGTCGGAGCCGCGCTCGTGGCGGTGCCGGAAGCTCGCCGGATCGAGCGCGCAGCAAGCGTCAGCGATGGTGCTGGTGCCGGCACTGACGGCGGTGATTGGGCTGCCGCCGTGCGCCGCCCGTCTAAGTGGAACACGCGCAGGGTGCTCGCCGGGGACAAGAGGAGCGTCCTCGGTGGCCCGGACCCGCAGCATCACTACTAGACAGCCGGAAAGCCGCCGGCCAGACGGGGAGGAGAGGTGGAAGCCACGCTTGCAACATAGCAAACCTGTAACGTATACGCCTGGGTGCCGTCTGGCTGCTTTTCTTGCGGTAACACCATAACGGTGGCGAAATGAAGAAATGGTTACAATGTGGTCCCTTTGATTTTAATTGTAGGTGTTCAAATTTACTATCAAACGTTAGCAAGTAAAACCGGAGATAATACCTTCAGTGTGCTATATATACTTTACGTATTAGTATTGGTTGGGATGAGATTTCAATTTCTTTTCATATAGGTTTGGTCACATAATTTTGTAATCCTCAATCATATTTGTTTTAAGAGTAAATTTTATAAAATTATAGGTATTTTACCTATATTATCACAAAACTACAGATTTAAACAATATTTTCAGAAAACTACAGATTTGATATAGTAATATCAGCAACATATATATAGAATATGTAGTTTTGTGATAAATTGAATATAAATCTGCAGTTTTGTGATAATTTAAATATAAAATATGTAGTTTTGTGATAATATTGATAAAATATATGTAGTTTTGTGAAATTTAATTTTGTTTTAAACATTTGATTGGCCAAACGGTTCTATTTGAGTGTCCCTACTTTCAAATAGGTTTGGGTTGTACCTGATTAACCCAAGCTGAGATAACCCAGCCCGTAAATAACATGGTTCAATTCTTTATTAGCCACTCAAAATTTTGAATTTTCTTATCAATCACTAATATTAACTTTTTTTTCTTATTCGCCAATTTTATACATTTAGAGGCTTGAAAAAACTTGTTTGCCCCTCCATCATTTTTTACTAAGTTTTCGCATTACCCATTTTAGTGAATGTTACAATAATCAATTCTATCTCACAAATTTACATTATTGCTCACAAACTTAAAAGAAATTAAAATGGTTCAGATTAAATTTTAAAATTTGAATTGTAAGTAAAAATTTTTCTTTGTGAAATTTTAGATGGCTGAAAACAAAAAAATATCCACTAAAATGAGTAATAATAAAATTTAAGAAAATTTGAAAGAATGGCAAATGTATAGGAATGGCTAATAAGGAAAGAAAATTAATATTAGTGGTTGATAAAAAAATTCAAAAATTTGAGTGATATCAAGTTTTTTGAATGGCTAATAAAGAATTTACCCAAATAACAATAGATGGGTCTAACATCTTTGTCTGCGCAAATGGGCCGACTCGAATTGATTTGGAAAGACTGAGCCGAGGGAGGGGAGCCGACCCGCGCAACGAGAGCAGGGCTGTGACAATGGGCCGAAGTGGAATTTCTGGGACTCAAGGATCATCCTCTATATTTGGGCTATATTTTTTTTGGGATATATTTGGGCTATATTAGTTGTTCGCGTGGATAGAGAAATGACGATTTTGAGATGCAAGTGGACATGTCCACAAGTTCGTATTTAATTTAAATTTTATGGACAATTCGTAAATACTCATAAAATTTGAACTAAATTTAGCTCTCGTGGTACCTACCATCCCTAATTTTGCCTGCTCTCCTCGAAGCTGAAAAAAAAACTCGCTTTCAACATGTCAAGACTATTCATTTCTGGAGCTTAGCATATTTCAAGGTGAAATTCTTAAATGATAGGAGTAGTATGAATTATAATTTTTAGGAATGCAACATATATGAAATCATACGTTATGTAGGCACCATATAGATCACCACCACGCCTCTGAAACATCAGGATTTGGAAGTGCAAGTTTACACTGCAGAAGCTGTGATAGCTAACCCTTCACTCTGCATACTCTCTCCGTTCTTAAAATAATATCGCCATTGACTTTAAATTTCAACTTTTACCATTCGTTTTATTCAAAAAATTAGTACAAATGTATAAAATTTTAAACCGTATTTAAATATATTTGATGATAAAACAAAATATAACAAAATTTATCATAATTTTTAGAATAAGACGAATGGTCAAAACTGAAATTTAAATTTAAAGTAAATGATGATATTAATTTAAGAATAGAGGAAGTATGTTTTTGTTGGTAACCTCATTGATGAAGTGAACACCGAGGACCGATATGATTTTGTAGCCGCTAAATCCAGCTGCAAAAGATAATCCATTATTGCACGCAGATGGCAACCCTCGCTTGATTCGTAGAGCTTGGAGGTGAGCTGTGAGCGCCATGATGCAACGCTACTAATGTTTTCTTTTGTGATGGGTGGGCACAATGGCATAAAAAAGGAGCTCGATGTGTAGGGATGTAAGTTTTCAAATTTGTGGGTCGACCCATGACCAAAAAATCTACTAAATAAACTAAGATATCATCTTATATATACAAATTGATCACCTAATTATATTAAAAAGATGACTCACAACTACCCATCGGTACCCATTTTCATCCCTATCAATCTGCTATGCATCCGACCGCACCATTCTTCGATGCAACTGTGGTGATGGATTTATCTCTAGCGGCCGGCCAGACCATCTCCAAAACTCCTAAATCAAATTATCTATATCTCTATCTCTACTCTTTAAAAAGCAAAGTTTTTCTTTTCTACGTACATTCGATAAAAAGTTTCTAACAGAGATGGTTACACTACGTGCACACAGCAAAATGCACTCAAAGTTGTCTTTTTTTTACAAATTCAACGGATCAAATTTCTCTCTAAACACTCTTTACAAATATAACGGTTAACATCTTCTGGATCTCCTATTTTTTTGGCCCACAAAAAATATTGTTTGTTAACAAAATACAAATCCGTCTCCTCTGTCTAATTCTGCCCGTCCGATCAGAGGGAAAAATCAGAAAAAATTAAAAGTTGTTACTTGGGCTAACAAACTCGAGATTGACCTGCAACGAATCAAATCTGCAAGCCATGTATTTTCTATTTTTCGAAAGCACCCGCCACGTGTTTTTTATTTTTGAAGCGGTCGACCTCTTCTTAAAAACAGAGTAATTTTTTTCAAAATGTTAACTACCACCGTTTATTAAGATATGCATTTGAAGTATAGTCTTAATGCTCATGCTAACGCTACGATCTAACAAAAAAATATTAATTTAAAAAAATATCAAGTCAAGAACTATATTAATCTAAGTGTGTGTTTGGTAGAGCTCACAGCTCCTGATTTTTTGGATTCACTGCTGATTGTTTTGTGAAGTGATTCTGTGACTGAAAGTGATTCTAGATAAACTCTTAGAATCAGGATAGAAAATCACTTCACAGAATTAAAAGAGAAACTACTTTTTTCAGCTCCCAGCCTCTTAGTTCATTTCAGAGAATCACTTTACAGAATCAGTCAAAAATCAATTCTTCTGAAAAACAGCATTTAGCAGAGCTCCTCTAATTCTGACGGAGAATCGAGAGCTATGAGCTCTGTCAAAGGGGCCCTAAAACTGCCCCACCAAAAAAGAAAGCACCACTTCTACCTCAGCTAGATTGCTCTTTCTCGCTGGACATTTATTTAAGGTTAAATAACATATCGCGTGATAATTTGTATTATTATTGATGATACTTCCACTTTTTTAATCATGAAGGATGAAACCTTAATCCACAACCTCTGAGAAGTGGATAAAGCACACGATATATACCATGGTAACATATAAACTTCTATCTAAGATTTGTCCCTTATTATATTCCCTCCATCCCAATAGATTTAATATTGTATTATTTAATATTAATATTATATATATTCAACAGTACTTGTTCTACATGCATTTACCAATTTTTTTCTAGATGTCTGACATGCTATTTGGTTATGAACTTTATATATGATTGAGATGGAAAAACATTAGTCAATCAAATATTTATTGTGAATATTTTTTTCTTTATTATTTTTATGCATAATATTAAAATAAGTGTGTTGATCTGATCATGATGTATATTAATATATATATAGAATGGGAATATACTCAAGATTAAATTTGTGCTACAATTATTGAAGTACTTATTATCTTAGAGAAAATATACTTATATTTGTTTAGAAACTTCTAAAGCGCATTAAGTTTTAGATATGATGCATGTAAACTTTAAATTTTTATGGTGATGAATAATGAGAAATTTCAAAATTTAATTTTAATATATGTTTTTGAAATTTAATAATTTTCTTTTGAACCGTAGTGTTAGCACAGGCATCGGGACTAGTAAGAAAAATGTGTAAAAAATCTTCTCCAACAACTCCTGCTTTCGAGCATCTCTTTGAAATCTCCTTATTCGGAGGTAAATCTGGGAAACTTTTTGAGGTCTCCGATCCCATCTCTCGTGCAACTCAAAGTGAGATTAATTGTTCACTTGATTTAAATTTAAACTATATTTAGAGAAACTGTTGGATTAGATGTTTAAAATGAACCCTGAAGTTTGTTTGGCTAGCTAAAAAAATATTTTTTAAGATGCTTTTTTGAGAAAACTGTTGAAGATGCTCCGAACATCAGCGGTGCATCCATCGAACACTGGTGGTATATCACAGTTATATGCGTATAGCTAAACACTATAGTCACGGCAAATGAAAAAAAAAAAAACAAACAGGAATAGCAACATGCATCAAAATTTGGAGCAATAACCCTTGCTATTTTGGGTTTTGATATTAGAGTCTAGAATAGTCGATAAATGCAGACTTAGTAAGTGCATTCATTTTTGGAGCACAACACATTATTGATCAAGGTGAAATTTCATACATACAAAACACAATATTTTCTCGAATATCTGACATACCCAGATCACTCTTATTTGTCATACTCAGGAATTAAAAATTCAGTGGGTACATATAGATGGCAACCACGGATATTCAGCAAGGCAATACGAATCCTTGAACACAAAGATTACGTAAGTCTCAATGTTACACAATACTCATGGGTAGACCTCGATGATTGATCGAACTCCTACAACTGCCATGATTTTGTAATCACTAAATCCAGCTTCAAAAATAATCTTCTTCCACCCTTGCTCATCTCGTTCAGTGCCATCAATAATCATTATGTAGAGATCAAATAAGACTTGTGTTTCTGTGTATTTTAGGTCGGACGACCTTGCTCCGACCACCATATCAAATATTATGACCTTCCCTCCATCGTCTCGCGAGGGTATAGCTTTCTTGCAGTTCTTTAGTATTTTGACACACTCGGCATCACCCCAATTGTGCATAATCCACTAGAACCAAATAAACAGAGTGAAGAAATCAACATCGTATCATACTCAGTGCCGAATTAGCAATTGAAAAAAGTACATCAATTTCATATCAATTAAACAATATGCAGTGGTGATGCTAGCAATAATGTATTGTGGTGCACAACAAAAAAAATCATGCCTAGTTTGCAAGCAAATTGTTCATTTTAGCAGGCTAAAATGAGCCACTTAAGAGAAATATGTACCTTGAGAAAAACAGCATTTGCCGGCGGGATGCTCTGAAACATGTCACCAGCGATGAACTTCACCTCGGTGCCAGTGGGAGAAGCAGCCACAAAGTGCGGAAGATCCAGCACACTGCACTTGACATGTGGGAACGCCTTTGAGATGGCCTGAGTTACACCACCGAGCCCTCCGGCAACGTCGATCAGTGAGCTTATGCCTTGGAAGATGTCACCGCACTCCTTGATTACAATGTCCATGGCGAAGCTGCTGTCTGCTACCATCCCGCTGTTGAATACCTTGCCAAATTCCATTTCATGTGCCGCAAAATCCCACAAGTCCTGCCCGTTCATCGTCTTGAAGAGGGTTGGACCCGGCACCTCGTGCTGAAACCAGTTACCAAGACCAAGGAATGGGGACACGATTACACTATCGAGCATCACCACTAGGAGGGGAGACAACTCCCTAGGAGTGGAGCTGACTAGAAGGCGGGACATCACTGTAAGCCCATAGAATTTCTCGCCGCCACCGCCTTCCACGTGCTTGACGTTGAAGATGCCGGTGACTGTGAGCACTCTCATGAGGCGTCGTAGGTGAGGAAGCTTCGACTTGTGGAGCATGACTTTGGTAGCTATTTGCGGTAGGGTCGCAGTGCCACCATGGTCATGGATTGCGTCAGGGATGCGGAGGTCTATCGCGGATTTGAGTGCCATGGACTTGATGTAGCTGAGTGTGTGGTGCCAGAGGTTAAGCTGGGCATCCAGCAAGGCTTGATTCTTAGAGCTTTGCAGGGTGATCGCCATGCTGCAGTGCTACTACTGATGTGTTCGCTTGCTCTGGATGGATGTTGTCGATCTAGGGAATCCCATTATCCCATATATATAAGCGCTTTAGCTCGTGGCATCAATCAAATAGTGAACTTAATTACGACGTTGTTGAAAGTTCAACAACTAATGGATGCCATCCAACAAACATATTCGCTCAAATATACTGCTCTTGCAGAGAAATAAATCAACCTATATATGCTCATTTGTGTACCCAATTTATCTACCAATTTAGGATGCATTTTGTTTGAGGATAAGAGTGAATGAAATGATCCCATCCACGTCGAGAGACTCAAGGGTTTTTTATCTGGTTCAAGTCACTTCGAGCGGTGTAATACTCTACATTCAGAGAGTGAATTATCTCGATGATAAGAGTACAAGGGATCGGATTCTCTCTTCGTGAGAGGATCCGGTGTGGATCGAGAGTGCTCGGAGCACGTATGAATAGGGTTGCTTGTGAGAAGGGATGCGAGAGCTCTGAAAGCTGGCTGTGTTTCTCTTTTTCTACTACTCGTTCTCTGCTCTCTTCTGTTCTGTTGTTTCTATAGCTCTCCGAGTCTTTATATAGGGTGGTCCGGGGTTACAAGATGGTGGGTCTTACACGATCCTACTGTCTCTCTGACAGGTGGTCCCTCCACTGTCGTCACCATCATTCGTTTTGGCTATGCGCGGGCGTGGCCCGCCGTGTCGCACGCAGCGGCCGGCACTGTAGCGTATGTTCGATACTGTTGTATCAGTCAGTGCCGTCAGGTTTTGTCCGTTGTTTGCCGCGGCTTCTGTTGGAGTGTTGTCGTGGTGAAACTCGTCCCGTCCCGTTAGGGTGGTTGGTGGTTAGCCGCCGGAGTAAATACGTCATAATACCGTACCTACCTCTCAGAGGTCAGTTCTCAGACGTCAGCGTCTCCGTGTGTTTTGATGCGGCTTTTGTAGATCGCTTTGGGGGTCGGACCGCGCGTCCGAACGCTGCCGTTCGACCCTTAACTCGGGGTCTTATACGTGCGAGTGCGGGCCGTCAAGTACCCGAGGTACATGATTTCGACAGTAACCTCTGAGCCTGGCGCCGTTTGCGACCTCTGGTTAAGGCGGCGCTGGGCTGGTCGTTCTCGAGGTCTATTCTGATCCTACGGGGCGCGCGAGCGCGCCCGTAGGGCGTAGCCCCCGAACCCCCGAGTGAACCGAAGAGTCGAACATGGGCTGAAGCGTTGTGCGGACTATCATTCGTCGATGGTTGATCCTACGGGAGTGCGCTAGCACGCTCGTAGGGCGTAGCCCTCGAGCCTCCGAGCGATCCGAAGGGTCGATCGTGAGCTGAAGCGTTGTGCGGACCATCATTCGTCGATGGTTGATCCTATGTGGGTTGCGAGCGCACCCGTAGGGCGTAGCCCCCGAGCCCCCGAACGAGCTGAAGGGTCGGTCGTGGGCTGAAGTGCTGTGCGGACTATCATTCGTCGATGGTTGATTCTACGGGGGCGCGCGAGCGCACCCGTAGGGCGTAGCCCTCGAGCCTCCGAGCGATCCGAAGGGTCGGTCGTGGGCTGAAGCGCTGTGCGAACCATCATTCGTCGATGGTTGGTCCTTCGGGTGCGTATGAGCGTGCTCTATGGGTCCAGCCCCCGAGCCCGGAGGCGATCCGAGGGGCTGGCCACGCGTCGTTCTGACTGTCGGGGTCGGACCGAGGTCGCTCTCGGTCTTTTGTTCGGTAAGACGCCTAGGACGGACCGGTTCAATGCGGTCTCTGCCCATGATCAGCATCGCGCCTAGGTCAAGACCATGATCAGCGCCCGATCGTGTGAATCAGCCACGCGGCCTTAGCTGTCGATCAGCCGACCGTAGGGGGTTTTCGTTTGCGTGCACGCGTCGTTTCGACTGTCGGGGTCGGGTCGAGATCGTTCTCGGTTTTTTGTTCGGTAAAACGTCTAGGATGGGCCAGTTCGATGCGGTCTCTGCCTATGATCAGCATCGCGCCTAGGCCTTCGGCCATGATCAGCGCCCGAACGTGTGAATCGGCCACGTGGCCTCGGCTTGTCGATAAGCCGACCATGGGAAGTTTCGTTCGCATGCTTCAATTTATTCGGACTCACCGTGACGGTCACGAGAATCGAACGGCCTTTGTGTCTCCACGTGGAGGGCGATCGGGCCGTATGGGAATTTCAACCGCCGGTCGATCCGGACGGTTAGTTCGAATTTGAACGGACGGCATCGGGGATGCGGCGGTTCACGCGCCCGCGTCACGTCGTCTGCCAGTCGTACTCTGGCAGCCATATTGTCGGAGTAATGTTGGCGTCTTGGCCGCGGCGGAGGCGGCGAGGTGTGGCTCGAGCCCGCAGGTCAGCGGGTCGGGTGCGCATCAGGGCGCGAGCCCACGACTGCGCAGTTACTCCCACGATCGATCGTGGGCGACGCAGTAAATGCGCGGGCCGTTTAAAAGGAGGGGTGCGGTAACTTCGCGTTTTCACCCAGTCTCTTTGCTTCGTCTTGAGGCATCTGTCGCGCGCGAGAGCTCGTTCGCTCCGGCCTTTGTTTTAGCGCCATTAGGTGGCGATCGTCGTTGTTCTTGCTAGTGATTCCCTGCATTCGTCGTCGTCATCCTCACGATGTCCGAGTGGGAGCCTTCGACCGTCGACGATGCCCTGCTCACGAGGTGGAGCGTCGTCGGGATGATCTCGCTGAAGGAGTCGGCCGGTTGGGTGGCCGGCTTCGGCCACGTCGCACCCGCGCCGCCGCCAGAGAAGATCGTCAGCTTCCTGGTCTACCACGAGCGTGGGCTGCGGCTGCAAGTCTCGAGCTTCTTCCGAGGCGTCCTCAACCAGTATGGCGCTCGGCTTCACCAGCTTGCCCCGAACGGGGTCCTCCATGCCTCCGTCTTCGCGACGCTCTGCGAGGCGTATCTGGGTATCCGGCCCAGTCTTCTATTGTAGAGGTATTTCTTTCTCGTCAGTCTCCAGACGTCGAAGGAGACTGGGGTCGGCAAACGCGTCGGCGGCGTCAGCATCATGCTTCGGACCAGGAAGTCTCAGGAGTACATCGAGATCGACTTGAAGACCTCGTTGAAGGGCTGGAGGAAGTCCTGATTCTACATCAACAATGCCGATCCCCAGCTCCTGCCCTTCGAGGACTTGGTGCCTGAAGTGACGGGGTCGTGGAAGTCGAAGCTCTCAGCAGCCGAGGTTGAGTCGATTCGGCCGCACCTGGAGGCGATCCGGCACCTTCGGGAGCAGGGGCTGACCAGGACGACGGTCTTCGACGTCGCCATGCGACGTCGAATCATGCCGCTGCACCGTCGAGTGCACAGCATCGGAGAGTACGAAGAGCCGGACGACGAGACCTACGAGGTGCGCGGCTGGCCTCTCTCCGACAAAAGAGTCCTCGCCTGAACCTTGACGGTCTTTAAGGACGCCGAGGGCAGCCTCAACCGGGGGCCTCGTCCCCTCGACAGGGATCACCACCAGTTGGTAAGTGTGAATTTTTCGCGTCGTAGTAGTCATCGTCGCGTGGAGTTCATCGTCGGCTGCTTTCAGGATCCGCCAGGGGTCGCAGCTGCGACCGAGGTCGCGACCAGCTCCGCCGCCGTGCCGCGACGAAGAGTTGAATCCAGTTTCGCGGCGGTGCCGAGGCCGAGGAGGACCGGCAGGAA
>BCLG01002061.1:0-26616 GCA_001602295.1 Zoysia matrella
TTTCTTTGAGATTTTTTCATCCTTATACAAGAAGTCATCGTATTACCATTCATAAAGTTCCGAACGCGCTGGTGATTCATCTAGTTAGTAGTTAAACATCTTAACTTCAGGCAAGAGTAATAAATTTTGCCCTTTTCATCGAAGAAAAGAAGCTGAAATAATGGTTGACCGCCAAATTGCAAAACCTAACAAACTTGCCACACAAAGACGCTGAGACTCAAAATTGGATATACTCTTTCCCTTTTTAAATTGATGACGCCATTAATTTCTATTCCAACTTGAACTACTTATCTTATTTAAAAATTCATCTTAATTTTTAATTAGTTCAAATGTATAAATTTTTAAGTTGTGATTCATATAACTCTAATTATAATTAAATCATAACAAAATATATGATATTTATTAAAAACATTTAGTAAAAGGAAAAAGTCAAATTGATGTTTAAAGCAACGTGGACATCAATTTGAAAACGAAAGAAGTAGCAGTCTTATGCCAAAAATAATGTCGCCTCTCTAAAGGGTAAATAACTTGATTCGGTGTAGATTCCATGTGTGAATAACAGAATATGCAGCAACACATTGACATTATCATGATATTACAAAGCTAAAATTTCATGAAAAATAGAGAAAACCTAAAAAAGGATAGTCGTCTCGGGTTTAACTGAAGACAACGCCAACCGGAACTGTTTTCTCTGCAAGTTCGCTGTCTTCGTTATGGCAGGGTACATTCATGCTCTGCTGAGACGCGATTATTCCCGCGATTGCTTTCATAGCTGCAGCCGTCCTGTCACTACTTACTCCGTCCTCACTGGATTTCTCCACGAGTTGAGAACTTTCAGGTGCAGCGTCCTCGCTGTGTTGCGGAGGAGGTACAAAAAAGGGAATTTTGCCCCTTTGCCAATCATGAAGAACCATCTTGGCCACTGTTGTCAGATCAGGCTCCCCACCCTTAAACAATGAACGTAATCTAATTACACAGGGTATAAAAATTGCTCATCACTATGTGAATCACACACTAATAAACTATCGTAGATGGAGTAAGAGTCTGCTACAAAATACTTCAAAATCACCATTCCCCTAAGATTATAGTAAATATGCAACAGGGAAGCATCTGATAGAAATACAGAAAGACTCATTAAACAATATGAAGGAAATGCCAATACCCTGAGTAATTTTCCAGTAGTTCTGCACAGCTGAACAAGAAAGTCATTGTCATCAGTCCTGTACACCAAAAAAGAATTCTCAGCAAAAGGCCATGTTCTTTGTCTCAATATCTGCATTTAAATAAACTGAGCCACCACATCGATAATGGTAAATGACATTCATTATCAACATAAGCAATTCACTCACTTCCAACTATAAGCTTTTATATCCATAGGAATCAAGTTCAGAGATGACCAACAGGACTATTAAAAAAGGCATAGCATGAAGATACCAATAACCACAAAATAATATTTATCCATCGTGAGTAAGAAATGATGTGCATCAGCATGAAAAAAACATGATCCCTGATTAATACTACAGACGTACCAATCCTGAATTTTGTATGCTCTTTGAAGATGCTCCTTCTTAACACGCCTCAGAACTTCACCGATATGCTCTGCAGCATCCTCCAAATTTGTCACTCGCACCTGGTAACAAGCATACTTGCATTAGAATGAAAGTTAAAACTGTCACTGGAAGTTGGATGACAAAGTATGTAAGACAGGACAGAATCCTGCCATTTGCCAACACCCTCCAAATACTGATGGGCAGGTATAATTTCTACTATGTGAATAGCAAGGCTTACACTGAAATACTGCTTAAAAAGAACATTACATATATCTGATCAGTTAAGTATCAGCTGAGGAGAGACATAGGATGAAACTAAATAGGTGGCCAAACCAACGGAAGAAAGTTAATGTACAGTACAAGAATAGATACATACCACACCCTTCAGAACTATATCAGTTTCTGAATCATTGTTTTGATATACTACACCAGGGCAATCAATCAGGAAAATCTTCTTAGTTAGGGTGATGTACTGCCATACTTTCGTCTCGCCAGGAATTGGAGCAACCTTGCAGACCTGCAGGCCAAAAAAAAACACTCATAAAAACAGAATACACATAAGATTTATTCTGATTGCTTTGAAAGGAGAATATTACACTCTTGGAGCGTAGTGTGTTGATAACTGATGACTTCCCAACATTGGGATATCCAACAAACCCGACAGATATAGCTTGTTTATCGCTTTTTAAACGTGCAAACTGCCGTAATACTGACAGAAGAGATCCCTAAAAAGGCAGTTGTAGAAAGTTACTTGGGGGGGGGGGGTCATAAAAGGCATAACAAAGGTAGATAAACCACTCAAATGGTCCAGCAAAGTGTAAATTTACTTTGCCAAATGATTTATTAATGCTTGCATGGAATGCTAGGGTGGGATAGTCCCTTGACAACGTGCGCAACCATCCTTTTGTAGCCCAAGCAGGCACCAGATCACACTAAATGGAAAACAAAAACAGTCAATGAGTCGCTGTACATCACAGGAGGTAATGTAATAAGGATTTTCCTCAGATAAGTCAAACAGCTGAAATATGTACCTTGTTTAGTAAGAAAACCAAGTGTTTGTGTTTGCAATTCTCTTTCAGATGTTTCTCAAGATGATAGCAGCGAGTGCCCATTGGGTCCCTAGCATCCAACACCTGCACAAAACCATCCTTACATGTTTAGAATAAATTCACTTAAATGTAGTCTTGAAACAGACAAAGAAGACAGCGTACTAACCTGCACGACAACATCTGAAGAGTCAATAACTTTGTAAAGTTCACCCCAAATTCTTTTGCTCTGCCCTTTCTCAAACATTGTGTGCCGCACTAGGTCACGTAAGCCATCTTCTTCTTCCTCCCTTGGCAATTTTGACGATGCATATTTTTCCTCGAATGCATCTGCATAAGTGCAACAGCTGTTATTCAACAATGAGTCTGCAGGAAAATTATAAATACATCTGTGCAAAGTGCTTTTCATGTTTTCTAAATCCATGATTACTCCAAGTGCCATCTACTAAAATGGCACTCGCTACTTGCAACATAAAATTATTAAGAAGCATCAGCAACTGAATATAACAATAAACAGGCATAATATACCTTGGGAATCATCAGCTCTCTTAATTAAAGATTCATAGTCCAGGGCAGTAAGTTTTGGACGTTTTCTCTTGCCCTTTGGCCCAAAGGCATGCTCAAAAGGTTCAACGTCAAGAAGATGCGCCCTTGCTTGCTGCATCATCAAAACAAGAAGACTTGCATAAGAACAAATTGAGTACTTGACAATCAATGGAACGATATAATTGACTTGCATTTTGAACAAAACATCAAATGGAATCATGTAGCACTATTGTGCCAGCCACCTAAATTTTCTACATGTTCAAAACTTATGTGGCAGGCATGGATGCACCTAAATCTTGGCCAGGTAAATCATCAAGAGTAGTACCTTTTTGTGATCCTGAAGAAGCGACAGTGGCAGCTTCCGCTCTTTCAAGATGACATTGAAGTTGTTGGCCATCCGACTCTGAAGCTCCTCCCGGAAGAATTCCATCTCCTTCTGCCCCACAACGCGAGTGTTCCCTACAGTTACCAAGAGCCGGGTCAACAAAAGACAGCTATACGCGATCAATATACAACTGGAATCAAAATTGTTGAACCTAGCGGAGCCACAACACATCCGTAGCGTTACTACAGCGATCAATGAATAATAGAATTGCAAACGAAGCTCATCCTATCCGAATCGAGCCTAATCGAGATGACAAATTAACCAGGTTATAACTAAGGAGTGACGTGCTCACCAAACCAGCGGCGGTCGGGCTCGATGCGGGTGTTGGGGAGTTCCTTGGACTGGAACTCGTTCCTGAGCACCTTGCCGCCGCGGTCCCTCTTGGGCCGCGTCTTGTACATCTGGAGACGGCGCACGGTCCCCGCGGACCGTGCCCCGCCGCCGGCGCCGCCGCCCGCTCCCTTCTTGTCATTGGCGCGGTTGACGTCGAGCGAGTGCCGCGGCTTGCCCGATACGTTCACCGGCTTCTCCTTTCTCTTCCCCATACCTCGCTTGTCGGTTGAGCACGCGGGAGAGACGAAGAGAGAAGAGGGGAAGGAGAAGGGAGGAGGCGGCGGGAGAGAGGAAGCAACGGAATATATGGAAGCTAGGGTTTTGTTTGCGAGCGCTTCGTGGGCTGGTCCGATTGCGCGGACCGTACCGTGACCAAGCTTGATCGTGACGGGCAAATACATTTCGGGCCCGTTTGAGATAGAGAAATTTGAGAGGAAAAGTTTAAGGGCACTTTGACAGACCTATCAGCTTTTTAAAACTTTATCAAATATTATTTTAAGAGAAATAATTTTTATTTGATTTTGTGAAGTGATTTTTTAAAATAAACTAACGAGTTAAAAGTTGAAAAAATAGCTTCTTCTGTTTTGAATTTTTTATCTTGATTTAAAAAAAAACACTTTCAACCACAGAAAATCAGAGTGAATCCTCCAAAAAATCAGAGTTGAAAACTCTACAGCCCTAAGAGAATCATTTCTATATTGTGCTGATGTCACTAGCGTTTGTAACAAAGGAATGAACATTTTCTTTTCTATGAATGGGTTCCTTTCCTAAAAAAAATGGAGGAATGAAACAATCCACTCAAAGTTCTTGCAATGATTTCCCGCTTGCGACTGACGGTGAGATGGTCTAAGAAAAACACATTACGAGAGAGGATGAGAGATATCGTGTGTTGGATTTCTGCTTCGAGCACCTTGAACAAGTCCCTGTACACTTTCCGATCACATTAGTCGGTTATAAAATCAAATCAATAATATTTTATATGATTAAATAATGATAATATAGAATCTAAAAATTTTATATCTTAATTATAAATAATGATAATATATTTTAGCTATGAATAATGATAATATAGCTTCTAAAAAATTATTTAGTTGCATTAACATTTGTATCCTGTGTTTCTTATTCCTGCATGTCAAACACCGTAATTTTAATTTTTTTTCTTTTCCTCTGTTTTAAATTTCTGCAGTTTTACCACTTTTTTCCTTCGTTGCTATGTTTTTTTATTTTTACGTTTTTTTTTCTATTCTTTGTTTTTTATTCTTTTATTCCAAACGGACTTTCCTCTTTCAGTTCAAAAAAGAACATTACTTATTTTTTTCTGATGGAGTACATGCTCTGTTCGTTTGTGATTTTGTTTTGATGTTGTGGAGCCGCAACAACTCATCATCTACATTACTCTTTCGAATAAATGCTGTGGTGATTGACGAATAGCTGTGTTGTGCAGTAACAGATGTAAAACGCAATAAAAATGGAAACCAACATATTCTTGTTACGGTTTAGGCGCCGTTTGGCACGGCTCTTCCCTGGCTCATAGCACCAGGGGCTTGTGCCGTGAGCCGTGCCAAAGGCTGCCGAACGTGAGCCGCTTTTAGCATCGCAGATCATAAGCCGTTGGAAAAATAGACTGGGGAGGAAAAGCCACTCAAACCTAGCTTTTGCGGCTCATGAGTCTGATAAAGTCAAAATTCCCGAGATAATATACTACAATAAACTATTCTATCAAACGTTTTAAAAAAAACTTTATTTTATTTAGAAAAGCTATATCAACATATATGCTAAGTCAGAGACAATTTTTTATAAGCCGCAGCCCTATCAAACGAGCTCTTATTTGGACTGACTAATGACTAGTATATGCACTATGCACACAGGTAAATCCACGTACATCTAACATCTACGAATGTTTTTCTGTTATTAGGCTATTTGTAATTGTACCATTAAACTAAACAATGATATATAAAGATGTAATCCTATATATCATTAAAACAAAGTGTTGATAATATTCTCTTCGTCTCTTTTTATTTGTCATTCTAGACGTAGCCACGAAGATTAAAGATAGTGAAAATGGTAGGTTGCGCTGAAAATGAAGAGAAAAAAGATAGATATAAAGATATATTAAGAACAAATAAAAGTATATTGAGAAACGAGAATAACAAGTAATAAGAGAAAACTTGTGAACTATAGAAATACAAGTTTACTTGGCAACGGAGGGAGTATATAAAGAGGGGATGAAAATGATAGTGGTGACAGAAATTTTTCTTTAGAGTCCGTTTGGATTTTTGGAATTGAATTTATTTTAAGAATTACAATTTAAACATAGATTAATTAAGTTAATATAATTGTATATAAAATATATTTTGTATATTTATTGTTAGGGATACAAGGGACATACTTATATGCTACATTTCTATTGTAGAGAAGTGAGCTGAAGAGTGTGTTATAAATTAGAGAATAAAATTGTAACATAATAATCTATAGAATCCATTCTTATCTCTCATCCTATAAATTTGAGATATGTTTATTTGTACGCTTATCAAAATTGTGAAATGTCAAATTTCACTTTAAATAGCTTAACTCATTAGGTAGATTTGAATTCTTTTAAAATAAAGACATCTAAACAGCCCTTTATTGTAAGCAGGCACGTCATTTAATTAAAAAATAGAAATAATTACCCGTTAGGCATATTAAACAAAGTTGTTCTATATCGTCAAGCACTCAAGCTTTTATGTTTCAACAAGCCTCTGTAGCAGTAAACCGCTGGCGGTTTACTGAAACACTGGTATACCTCATACCTTGTATGTCATCACTATTTTTAAAAAATACAGTTTTTTTTTTACGTATACGGTAAAATGTTTCTAACATCTCACAGAGATGTGTTAGACTACGTGCACATAAAAAATATACTCAAATTTTTTTTTATAAATTTAATAGATAAAATATTTTCACACACATTTTTTATAAATCTAACGCGTGAGCTTTTGTGGATATCTCAAATCTTACACCCAGAAACAAAAGCGGACCCACAGAGTATTCTCGGTGAGCCATGAAGTACCCTGAAAATTTGGCAAATCAGTTCAAATCCCCAAACGTTAGGAAGACTAGGAGGTTGTTTCTGTTACGTGAGCTGGGAAGCTGTATCGATTTTTCTTTTTCTTTTTCTTTTTTAAGAATGTATGGATCAGTTTTGGATTAATTTAGCACATGTTAATAATTTTGCAAAATTTAAAATATGCTATTCAGTTTGGAAATATGATAATATTTTATCATATAAAAATTATGATTTTTAAAATTATTATGAAACAAACTTTCATAAAAATTATATAATTTTTAAAATATTATTAGTAAAAGTTAAATAAATTTAACTTTATTCAAATCTAAAAATATTTATATTTTAAAAAATAGTATCTGACGATATCGTGTTTAATATTAAGATAATGAGAAACGGGGATGGTCGGTTTGTTAGCCCCAACCCCAGACTTCCGTCACAATCGTCTACATCGATCAGTTTAGGTGCATCAGATGAAAGACAGAGCTCGTTCTTCATCCATTAAGAAAGTTGTTACCATATTAACATATGATTATTGCCATCATGTGTTTAAAAACAGAAGACATGCATTTATCAAATTTTTATTTTTTTAATATCTGACAGACTATTTGATTATAAACTTTATATACGGTTGGGATGAAAAAACATTAGTCAATCTGTGAGTACTTTTTTTTAATCATTTGTATGCATAATATTAAAAAAAGTGTATTGATCTGATTATGATGTATATTGATACATTTGTAGAATGAGAATATACTCGGTATTAAATTTCTGCTACAATTATTAAAGTGCCAAAATAATAAGTGTAAAGAAAATATACTTGTATTTGTTCAGGAATTTTTCTAAAGTGCATCAAGTTTTAGATATAATGCATGTAATCTGTAACCTTTTATTATGGTGATTAATAATGAGAAATTTGTAATTTTAATTTTAATATAATATTTTTTTTCGACCGCAACGTTAGCACATACGTCGGTGCTAGTTAGAGTTTAAATACATAGCTAGACTAAGTTTTTGTTTGGATTCACTATGATCTATTATAAATTGATTTATAAAGATATTTTAAATAAACTATTTTACAAAGAAAAACTAGATGGATATGCTATTCAGTTTTTTTTTCATATCTAAAGACATCTGTGTCCATCCTTTCTTAAATCAATTATGCTATTTTTAAAGCAGCATCAATGTCAAATGCATGTAATTATATATATTTTTTGGATGTCAATATGTCTTTTGTCATATATAAATTGGTTTATGAGTTTATAATAAATCGGTAATATAGTTTTATGAAGATAAAAAAATTGTCTCCTTTGAAAGCCCTTCAGTTTAACAAAAATGCCATATTATAAATTGGTTGGATCCTAAAGTAACAAAAATGGTTCAGTTTCATTATCACAATTGACACAATCCGATTATTCGCCCACAAACGATTCGTGACTTATGAAAATTCCACTATTCGTCTAGAGCGTGGCACAAGAATTTATGGGCTGAATTTTGAAATAATTAAAGAGGGAGAGAAGAAAAACATACTTTACTCCTACTAATCGAACGGTCGATATTGGAGCAGACAGAACCCATAAATCTGGCCCCCCGCCAAACCCGCCTTCCTTCCTCTCCTAAAACCCTAACCCTCCGCCGTCCCACACCCGTCGCCGCCGCCATCCGCCGGTGAGATGGCACTGTACCTACTGTTCGAGTCGGCCTCCGGCTACGGGCTCTTCCACGCGTACGGAATCGATGAGATAGGCCAGAGCCTCGACGCCGTCCGCTCCTCCGTGCTCGACCTCGACCGCTTCGGCAAGGCCGTTAAACTCGCCGCCTTCACCCCATTCTCCTCAGCCGTCGATGCTCTCAACCAGTGCAACGCCATCTCCGAGGGTAACCGCCCTTCGCTTTGCGTCATGCACTCTTATTCCGGAAAGATGTGTTTTGACGCGCCTTTTTGCCATTTTTTGGGCAGGGATCATGACCGACGAGCTGAGGAGCTTCCTGGAGCTGAACCTGCCCAAGCCCAAGGAGGGGAAGAAGGCCAAGTACAGCCTCGGTGTCGTCGAGCCCAAAGTTGGCTCCCACATCTCCGAGGTCACCGGCATCCCATGCCAAAGCAACGAGTTCGTCCAGGAGCTGCTTCGGGGCGTCCGTCTCCATTTTGACCGCTTTATCAAAGAGCTCAAGGTGAAATGTTATTACCCATCAGGTGTTCTTGTCATGGACTTTGCAATCTAAAAAAATGATTGTTATGCTTTGGCTGCTGATTTTGTGGGTAGCATGTTGTCAGCCAAAATGCAGTGGCAAAGAGCTACTTCTGTGTGCTTATTTTGTTTTGCACTTTCGGTTGTACTTGCAGACCTCGGACTTGGAGAAGGCGCAGCTGGGCCTTGGGCACAGCTACAGCAGGGCCAAGGTGAAGTTCAATGTGAACCGTGTTGACAACATGGTAATTCAGGCCATCTTTCTGCTGGATACCCTTGACAAGGACATCAATTCCTTCTCCATGAGAGTCAGGTATGTCTTTTCTTCTGTATTCTTCTGATGCGTATCCTAGTGTTGACTCTGATTTTATTTCAATCATATGCTAAGACATACTGCATAGCAATTGTTAGAATAATGATTAATTGTCTTATTAAAAATTTAGGGAATGGTTCTCGTGGCATTTCCCTGAGCTGGTCAAGATTGTTAACGACAACTACCTCTACGCTAAGCTTGCTAAGTTCATTGTGAACAAATCTGATTTGGCAGAAAAAGATATACCTGCTTTGGCTGATATTACTGGTGATGAGGATAAGGCAAAAGAAATTGTTGAAGCAGCAAAGGCCTCTATGGGTAATGAGATATTGTGCATTTTCTTTTCCAGTGATAATGATTGTTGTGAGTTGGCTTATGGTTTATGTTTTCTATTGCTTTCAGGCCAGGATCTGTCACCAGTTGACTTGATCAATGTCCAGCAATTCGCCCAAAGAGTTATGAATCTGTCTGAATATCGTAAAAATCTTCATGATTATCTTGTTACTAAGATGAATGACATTGCCCCAAATTTGACATCGTTAATTGGTGAAGTTGTTGGCGCCCGTCTTATCTCTCATGCTGGCAGCCTTTCAAATCTCGCCAAGTGTCCTGCCTCTACTCTCCAAATACTTGGTGCAGAAAAGGCACTTTTCAGGTTGGAAATTCAACATCTTATTGTTTCTCACTGTTTTTATAGTTCTTTGTAAACCTTTGGGAATAGTTGATCTTCGCAAACTGATCATATAAAAAAAAATCTTAGCCATTTATCAGAACAATATGCTTCTTACACTTCTCCATTGTCCACCAGAGCATTGAAAACTCGAGGGAACACACCGAAGTATGGCCTTATATTCCACTCATCCTTCATTGGCCGTGCTTCAACCAAGAACAAGGGCAGGATGGCTCGTTACCTGGCAAACAAATGCTCAATTGCATCCCGCATTGATTGTTACTCAGGTTAGTTGCAGAGAGCTATGTTATTAGACTTTTGCACGTTAGTTATGCTCATTCTGATGTCGTCCCATTATTTTTTTCCCCTGTTTATTTGACTTCAGAGGCAAGTACTTCTGCCTTTGGAAAATTGTTGAAGGAGCAAGTTGAGGAGAGACTGGACTTCTATGACAAGGGTGTTGCGCCTCGTAAAAATCTTGACGTGATGAAAGCTGCTATTGACAGCATGACCAGTGATATCTTAAACGAAGATGGTAAGGATTTGCTTATTCCATCTGTTTGAAATAATTGAGTTTTGCTTTTCCACTATAGAGCTACCCATCATTGGCACCATTTACCTTTTGCTAATGTTTTTTTTTCTTCTGTTCTTCCACGTACAGATAAGGAGAAGATTGAAGCATCTGCCAAGAAGAGCAAGAAGAAGAAGTCTAAAGCTGAGGCTGATAGTGATGCGATGGACTTGGATAAGCCTTCCAATGTTGCTGATGGAGAAGCTGAGCCTGGAACTGAGAAAAAGAAGAAAAAGAAGAATAAGCTACAGGAGCAAGAAAATGGTGTGGCACATGCCAATGGTGAGGGTGAAGTGACTCCCAAGAAGAAGAAAAAGAAGAATCGTGAAGCTTCAGAGGAAGCCGAACCAAAGACAGCCACTGAAGGGAAGAAGAAAAAGAAGAAGAGCAAAGCAGAGGATGATGAGTAGTTTTTATAGTATGGAAGGATTAATCTGAGTATTTGTTGAAAACACAGATAAACGCCTATCTAGGTTTAAATTCGTGCCAAGTGAATTCCTGCTCAACCATGATGTTCTCCTATCGTATCTTTGTAATTTTGATTACCTGAGGTGTAGTATCTAGTATGGCCTTCAAGAAAAATTTCTTTGCTAAGGTGCTTATGCCCTTGGGCCGCTGGCCCAGCGCTGGCTAGTTTGGGATTGGGTTCTTGAGGTGCCTTCTGGTCGTTTTGTTATGCTTATTCTTGGGGAGTGAGTATTGGATGTGTTTTTTTTTCTTTTCGCGTCTCTGATTTAGCATTGAATTTGCATTATTTTAGTGTATCACCGAATTTACATTTTTCCCAGAATAGCTTACTGCACGCACCTTTTTTTTTTATTGGAAATCAGAAGACCTGTGTGTTATTTTATTAAGAAGAAAAGTCAATTAAAATCACCTTCAGGGTTCGTTCGTGTTATCACTATCCATCGGGATATAGGAGGGATTGACTTATTGCTCTTGGTTTTAAGCTCCAGCCATGCGCCAAAGTTTTCCTTCCTCTATTAGCCTGGGTTCCCTCGACATTTGGTGATCTGTTCCTGTGTTCTTCCGTTCGCAGCACCGCATTTTAGCGCGCCTACCTTAGGCGTGGTGAACAGTGACGAGTTTTCGCAAAGATTTGTCTTGTATAACTTCAGCTTCCAAGAAGGATGAACGGTATGTGATACCATTAGCCTATGCAAAGGTAGAGTAAGCGGCGGGAGCTGAGGCTGAGCGGGGGATACGAACCCGTATGGCCGTATCATGCCCAAGAGGTTACACTCTTGTTTCGAACAAGTTCAATTGTCAAACGTGATATGTAAAAAATAAAAATATTAAATAATTTAGAACGCTGAGAGTGAAAAATACAACCGTTCATTCAGATCTAAAAATATATATACTATATATAGACTTATTTTTCAACCAAGCGCACCTTAAATAAAGGGCAATTTGACACTCTAAGTGTTTCTTTGGTGAGAAGTGACTCTATCTATTTTTTTTATTCTCTTTGATAAATTTTTAAAATCAGAATAAAAAATCACTTTATATAATTAAAAACACACTCCTCCAGTTAAAAAAGAATGATAAATGTAATATATTTTGTTACTATTTTTTTTATCAGTATTATATGTGATACACGACTAATAATTTTACACATCTAAACAAATTTGAATAAAACTAATAGGTAAAGTTAATCGTTAGAAGTCAATGATCAATATTTTAAAAGCAGAGAAAATCAACTCACGGTAAACCATTTAATGAAGCTAAGGCTAAGAGACTGATAATAAGAGATGACAAGTATATGTGTTTCTATTAAAAAAAAAAGACAGCACGATGCGTGTCTCCTACGTAGCATAGCGCCCGATCACTCTATCTTTCATACGTAGTTTTCTTTACATTTTGCAATACTCTGTTTTCCTCACTCAACGGTTACCTCATGTGGTTACAAAAACAACTGCCATTGTGGCGAGTACTCCCTCTATTCTTTAATTAATGTTATTGTTGATTTTTAAATTTAATTTTAACTATTTGTCTTATTTAAAAAATATATTCAAATGTGTAAAATTTTAAATTGTGATTCAAATAACTCTAATGATAAATCAAATTATATCAAAATATATAAAATTTATCAAAATTTTTGAATAAAATTAATGATGAAAGTTAGAGTTAAAAGTCAACGACGACATCAATTAAAGAATGGAGGGAATATTCCCTTATGTATTTCTATTAAGCCAGAACAATAAATGAACTAATAATGATTACTAAATAGTACTAGCAGTGATGGTAATAATCAAACTTGTAGCTAAATAAAACTAAGTATCCGTACTCTCTCCGGTTTTAAATTATTGACACCGTTGACTATTAACATCAACTTTAATCATTCATTTTATTTAAAAAATTTGTTATAGTGTGTAAAATTATTAGTCGTGATTTAAATTTCACTAATGATTAATCAAATAATAACAAAATTTTGCACATTTAAATAAAACAAATAGTTAAAGTTGAAGTTAGAAGTCAACGATGTGAATAATTTAAAACCGAAGAGAGTAGCCAAGCTGCATTATTTATGTTTTTTTTAAAAAAAAATTCTTTCATGTGTAACACACTCTTATGACACCGGCTCAGTGGCAAGTACTTGACCCGCGGTATTGCTTCATGACAGTGTATTATCATCAACTTGATATATCTCTAGTTTTTCTTTTTCTTACCATACCTTTTATTATTTTTTTAAAGCCGTATCAGCATCATACCTAATGCCTTATCTTAGTAGTGCCACCTTACCTTATTACATTAAAATACGGCCCACATGACAGCGACCGAGACCAGCGCATGCGCCACGAGATGCGCGTCCTCGTAGCACTGACCTAACCAGCTCGAGGAACCTTATCGTGACCCACCCGCCCGACACCATGACGCAGCCCCACGTGACGGCACCTCCCCATCGGGCCGTCGGTTCCTTCCCGTCGACGGCCGATCCAGCCTCGTATCTCGTGGCTCCGGAGCAGGCCGGAACAAGCCGCTCGACGCCACACCCGACGCCAGACCGACATGCGGGACCTTACTTTCTGACCCCACAGGTCGGTGGCTTGCGGTGGTACTAGCTTCAGCCGGCCGCGAGCGGAAGCATCTCACGGAAAGAGAGGGGGCACGCCGCGCGGGCTCGCGGACCGAGAGCATCGATGCCTTACCCGCCTGGACCCTACCGCGACGGGCCGTCCTGCCTCTGGTGAGTGGGACCACGACGGAGACAGCAATGGCACCACGGAGGTGGGCGTGGGTGGAGTCAAGCGGGTGTGTAAATCGCGGTCTCTGTCGGCCCTCCATCATCACTCCGGTCCGGTCCGGCCACCACACCACCCGCTGCGTTCGTGGCGGAGCTGCTCGGCTCCTCCCCTCTTCCTGCTCGGCGTCGCTCCTCCCTCCCGCTCCCGCCCGGCGGGGCAGACCGGAGATCGCGCGGTGCTTTTCGTTCGTTCGTCGGTAAGTGGATACTAGTGAAATCTTTATCTCCTTGTTCAAAAATACTGGTAGTTAGGAGCAGTATTCTGCGTGCGCGGTTGGATCCGTGTTGTCAGTTCGTTGCGGGATTCGTGTGCCACGTGGTGCCCTGTGAGTCCAGCCCGGCCATCGCCCATCTATCCGCTGTTTGATTAGGTTCCATCTCTGTTCGTCTTCAACGATCTCTGTAGACGCCACGGCCAATTGTAGTGTCAACTGCAGTTTGTTTTTAGGAAAAGTTTGTTTTTGTGGGGGTGCTGTTTTCACCCGCTTTGGTTTGTCAACTGTTACTGTATTCAGGAATATATAGAGTACAAGTATTCTAGAACCAGTTCGAAGGGAACCTACTTCCGTGTGGAATAAAATCTTCTTGCCTCTCCCCTAAATTTTCGCTGCCTTAGTATTGAAGAAAATAAACTAGCCCAAGCCAAAGTTTCATAATTCTTTTCGTGCACGATTCAGTGTCATTCTGTCAAAGACAGGTGAAAACTTAGCATAGCTGTGCATATTTCTTCAGGAAAAACAATTCGCTGTTCATGTTTCTGCTTATTTACATAACATCTTTAGGATGAACTCTTGATTATTCAATTAAGTATGATTTGGTCTGATCTTGAACGATATGGGTCTGAATTCTGATCTTACTTTCCTTTTGACTTTGTCATATTGGGTCCTTGTAGAGTTTTAAATATTGATTAAATAGTATGCTTGTATATACATTCCTGGTGGACTTTTGTGCTCTGGTCTTGAAGATTTTGTCACCGTTGCAAATTGGAGGAGGTTTGACTTACCTTTGATTTTCACAGGGTAATAACATTAGTAGGAGGAAATGTCAGGTGGCAGGCAATCATACTGGTGCTACCAGTGCAGACAGCGGGTGAGGCCTCGTGGCCGGGATATGGTGTGTCCTTACTGCGACTCTGGCTTTGTGGCTGAAATGGACGATGTAGATTCTCTTATGAGCCAGTTCATTGGGATGGACCCTGATTTTCATCGTGACCCAAGATTTGGGATCATGGAGGCCATCTCCGCCATGGTACGGCAAGGTATGGTGGGAATGAATAGGGATGTTGATGTCAGAGGAAGGCCCAACATATTTTCTGACCTGGAAATGGAGTTTGGCTCTGGGCCATGGTTGCTCTTTCGTGGCCAGCTTCCTGGCCATATCCCTGAAGACAATGCCTTTGATGTATTCATTAATGGACGTCGGGGCGTTGGCATGCGGAGGGCAAACATTTCTGACTACTTTGTTGGGCCTGGATTGGATGATCTTATTGAGCAGCTAACTCAAAATGATCGCCATGGACCACCACCTGCTGCACAGTCTTCGATTGATGCTATGCCCAGTGTTAAGATCACTCAGAGGCATCTTAGCGGAGACTCACACTGCCCTGTTTGTAAGGAGAAGTTCGAGTTGGGATCAGAAGCGCGAGAGATGCCATGCAAACATTTATACCACTCCGATTGCATAGTTCCGTGGCTTGAGCAACATAATTCTTGTCCTGTTTGCCGCTATGAGTTGCCGACACAAGGTTCTAGTGGAGCGAGTTGCTCACAATCAAGATCAACCAGCCAAAGCCAAAGTGCAAGTAGTTCAAATAGTAGTGGGAGAAACAGCGGGCGTCAAAGGAGAAGAAACCCATTCTCATTCCTGTGGCCTTTTCGCTCATCTAGTTCACGCTAGATTAGTCGGGTAACCTGGGTGGAGTTCACAATACCATCTTAGTGAATACGCTGTGTCTAATGGGCTTTTATTTGTGGGTTTCTAGTGCTCAACCTGTACTGTATGGCTTGTTTTGGTCCCCGCATAATATTATTATTTGCACGTATATTATCATGATATAGGTTCAATGCCACTTGATTTTTGTTTGGTTTTGAATTCGCATACTAATATAAGCCTTGTTCAGATTATTGTCTGCCCATTGTATGTTAACAATTTTGCTTTGGCTGTCGATTGTACATCTTGTATTTGCCATGCCCTGCTAATTATTCATGGGTATCTTAGATCTTAGGTCTCTGAAACTACAGCAATAACATTGAACCATTCGAAATCTAGCATAGCTAGGCTAGATGATTTTTACCTTTCATCATGAAAGGTTTTGTTAGGATTTCATGAAAGAGTGAAGTGGCATTCTTGATTGTTCCCCTTTGAATTCTGTACTTATATTAACTAAATGATAAATTACCAGTTGGCATATGCAATGATTTATACACATGACTCGCCGAAAGGTGTTCATTAGCTTATGTTCTGCCAAAGTCGAAGTTAATTTGTATGGCCATGTGCTCGGCCTGCTGGCTTCCCTGGCTGTTCGCTCGACTGTTTTTTTTTTTCCACCTCGTCGGTATCTTTTGTGTACCAATGCACTGTCTACCAGTGGGTTCTTGTAATTGAGACCTGCATCCATTGCTTTCTTGAACTACTCCTTGTATTGTACATTTATTTTATTTAATTTAACTTGCATTGAGTCCACATCCTTCTGACCTGTTTAGGCAATGGCGTTACTCTTCAGTTCCAACTGACGTTTCTCTATTTCAAATTCATTCTTATCGTATACTCTTCGTTCCGAACTCCATTCTGAAATTACAGCCGGTCGTGTCTTTTTTTTTTTTTTTTTAGAAATCGCCCGCTAGTTTAATTGAACTGGCCAGCAATAATAATTTCAGAAATGGAGCATACCACTAGACAAGCTTAGTCTTATATCCTGTTTGGAATGGATGAATATAACAGGAATCTCATAGTAAGTCGGTTGAAATTTAAAGGAAGAAAACACAGAAATTAAAAAAAATCCGTGAATTCCAAATGCGGCCTTATCCTTTACACTACCGATTTGCAGAGTTTATCCACCAAGCGGAATTCTGCTACCTTGTACTGTTGTGATGCAAGCAGGAACAGAATTTTCTAAGGCGAAGTTTCGGAAGACAAATTCAGGTGTCCTGCCGGCTATGGCAGAATCTTCGCCACCTTGCTGTGACAGGAGGGACCATGACCATGTACATATCCTCCGCCGGCCACAGGATAGCCGGTATTCCCTGGACGGAACTCCAGTGAGTGAGGTCAATGACAAGGGCAAGTCCCAGCCATGAGTTGGCTAGTGATGAATCGGATGTCCACTACCTACCACGAGTCACAAGAAACATGGGTTTACACATCGGACAGCAAGTAATTACAGTGAACAAAAGATCATTTTTCCGCTGCCAGCTCTGGAACTATCAACCCAATAAAACGAGGCAAACGTAAAACGGAAAAAAATGGATCACGATTATACAAAACATTATAGACGACACGAGCTATAAATTGCAGCTGCAGAAAACTTTTTTTTAGAACGAAATCTTTCAGGAATGACCTGGACGCAAGGGGTCAACCACGATAAAATTTATCAAACCATAAGGTCTGCAGATAATGCTCAAGCTGCATAGCACACGAAACAGACAAGAGAAAGTTCAATCATGACAGAAAAAGAACTCTAATTTGTAAGATCCATTATAGCCGATACGATGTCTCCACTAGAAGCCTTGAGAGCCTTGACAGCCTTGGCGCGCGACACCGTTGCCTGGGTCATCACCAGCTCAATGTCCTTGGGCTCGACGCCAGTCTCGTCAACCTCCTCATTCTCCTCCTGGGCCAGGCCAGTGGTTTCAGGCTTTGGCATCATCTGGCTCAAGTCAGGGGCCTTGAACTGTTCAGCAGCCTGCGTCTGCAGCTGAGAGCTGAGGTCCTCGATCTTGGCCTCACCAAAAATAACATATGTGTCTGAATTTGGGCTCTTGAATACATCTGGCTTCGAGATGACAAACAATATCTGGAATAAACAAGCAGGTTAGCCTAAATGTATGCAGCATAATAAGCCACTTGAGTATACAGATGAATATAGTAACTCACATTCTTGCTTTTCTTAATAGTGACACGGCTGACACCAGTGACAGTCTTCATGCCAAGCTTCAGCATCGCCTTGCGGCTTTTTTTCTCACTCCTGCTTTGCTTTGATTTGCCACTGCCATCACCTTCTTGTCCTGATAGTAAGAACACAGGGTGACAAACAAAACATTCAGCAACTCAAGTTGGAAAGGGTACAAGAACATGACATGAAGCCAGGCATTAAGTTTCTGTTACATTTCCTTGCCGGTTATAGGTTAAGACTGCCTTGCCTATGCCACGGCATGACTAACTGGTGTAGGAGGATTGTTGATATGGTTGGCTTTTACTCCTATTTGGTATAGGACTATAGGTACAACCAGCAACCAAGCTAACAACCACAAATTGCATACAATCTAACCCAATCTTTCTGTTGGATACTAATGTCATGCAATAAGAATGGAGCAGCCAACTAAAATACACAAAAACGTGTGCATTTCAACCTTAGGCAAGAGCATCCGAACAGGAACAAGTGATAAATGTCAAATAGAGTTCAAAACACTTCCTACTTGAAAGGTTAAAAAAAATCTATATTCAAGTCCCATGCTCTAAAATGTAAATTACTTCACAGTAAAAGACCAAAATGACATTTCAAGCCATATACATTAATAGTCATCACCTAATAGTGCCTAATAAAATCTGAAAAATCACAGGAATAGCCAAAAGCTAAAATTGTATCCACTTTAACAATAAGCAAATAAAAAACACTGATACAGAATATCACATAACATGTTCCGTGATCAGACATCACACAATGTATATATATAAACAAAATAATGAAGCATCTATAAACTTTAACACGTGATCCTGCAAATGTCAAAGCACAACCATGAACCGACAAACTTATTCGCAGATTTAACTCCCTGTTCAAAAACTTACCCTCGACTTCATCATCATCCTTGTCATCATCTTCATCATCGTCATCTTCATCCTCATCATCCTCAACCACGACATCCTCTGCCTGTCAGAGACACGCACATGCAGTATGTTATTCAGAAGTGACCCAAAACAGACTACTAGCTTATACAAAATGATATCAGCATTCAGGAAAAACGGCAGCAAATCAGTCTCGCGAAAATGAACAATCAACATCATAGATAACCGCACAAAAAAAAAAAAAAAACAATTACCAGCGCCAACCATTTCCGCCTGATCATAACTAAACCTCAAAAGATGCAATTTCATATGATTCGACGAGAATAGCTATTTCAGGTCACGGATCTTAAACAAAATACCAACGATTCGAGATCCGAAGTAATCCTAACACGATGGATCACGAATCATTCGGGGGGTGAGGGGAGGGGGGCTCCGTCTCAAACTCACCTCCGTCTTCTCCTCGAGCTTCTGCTGCTCGATCTGGGCGGCAAGCTCCTCGGCGGTCTGGGCCGTCATCTTGGTGGTTGGGAGAAAAGCAGGAGGAGGAGGAGGCGGCGGCGGCGCGGCAAAAACCCTAGAGTTGCTCGGAATGGGGGGAACTGGGGCTGGGGCTTTGTGGTCATTTATCGAAGATCGGATCTCATAAAACACCTCAACAAGTTTGGAATTACAATTATTCACCCTTAGGATGGTGCACAACTGGACTGTAGTGCCCCCTCGGACTCTGTTCATATTTGATGAAATTTGGTGTTCAACTTTCAATTCCCATTCACATTTGTTTTCGAACAAAATATGAATTTTGCCTTTTGCTACGCAAGGTTAACTAACAAAACCTGTTTTCACAGTTTTCATTGAAACCGGATTGTTTTCATTTTAATTTTTTTTTAGAAAAATGATGGCACATACACGAAACACAAGAAGTAAATGTCAAATTAAGTGTTGGGCATCCTTGATTTAAGCCGAGGGAGCAGTTCCTTTGAACATCGAAAATTAGAGAATGCTTGAGCAACCAGGCCCTATTTGGTTTTAGATCCAGTCACGTGTATTTTGCAAGTTGGAGCTTGGCGGGTATGTTCTAGCATATATTAATCGTCATATTAAAGTGGATAACATACAGGGCATTTGGTCTAGTGGTATGATTCTCGCTTTGGGTGCGAGAGGTCCCGAGTTCGATTCTCGGAATGCCCCCCTTTTTCTCGTGTTATTTTTTTTGTTTGTTTTAATCACATCAGCTTGTTAAGGAAATCTAACGCTTCGCGACCATTGCACGTGGTTTAAGCCCAACAATCCCGTTGGGGTAAAATCTTAGAAATTCTCCATCACTTTTCTCTGCCCAAGCACAAGTAGTTAAAATTATTACGCAGGACACCAATCTCGCTCTCGCCCGTGTGCAAAACCACGCACAGCCCGACTCAAGAAGGGAGAATATATACGCCTTCTGCAAGCCTGCAAGTGCAACGAAGCATCCTCAAACTATTCCCAATTCCAGGGCCTGGGCGCCCTCGCCTCCTCGGTGGCACACCAATGGCTCAGAACTAATGAGCGTGCGCGGGGCCAGATGCTACCACTGAAATCTGTCATCCGTTCCAGACCAGGAAGCATTGCACACACAGGGCACAAGCAGGCCCCGTCCTGGTGCTGTTGTTGGCACAGACGGCCACCCAGCTCCAGTGCTCCACCAACCAAGCGGTGCCACCACATCGACGCAACAGCAACAAACACAAGCTAGCGGTCACAGCCAAGATATACCATCGAGAGACAAGTAATAAACATGTAACAAAGGTTCAGACAACACGTTCGGGAAAGCAAAGACAACGGGTGTTCGCAGAGCAACATGAAACACAGGATCTTGCAAGTTTAATCAGTTCATCGGTATGTGCTAGATACAGTTCTGAATTGACAAATATGCTAACCAGAGACCAGGCCTTCTTTATTTTAGAATGTCTCAGGGCTTTCAGATCGGACTGTTGTTCACCGCAGGAGAGGAGACAACACTCAGCCCTGGAGTCCAATGATCCCTGGAGTAGCGAAATGCAACAAGAAGACCATCACTCTCTTGTTTTGGGGCATATGCGTAAAAAGAATAACAGAAATAATTTCCAAGGAGACAGGTTCGTGCAACAAGTGAACATACCACAAGCAACACGGCCACCAGCATTTCCAGTTGTCTTGCTGAGCTCGTGCCCACCTGAATATATCAACAAAAAGTCAATGATTGCTAGCCTTATTATCAGTTCAGTGTCACAGTCTTGGAAATCGAGTAAAAAAGTTCTGAGATAGTGCAACAAAATACGAATCTTAGTATGAGACTGGGCAACAGTTTCCTGTGAAACAAAGAAGCCAAATAGATGCACTAAATGCCACTCTAGGTTGATGTTCCTGGTACACAAAAAAGGGTGTGCACAAATTGACCAGTGTAGCTTCATCAATGACAGGCGCCATACAGAAATCATCTCAGGTAAACAAGACTACAAATACTTTGCAAAGCCCAAATTATCATTCTGAAAGGTGAATACCACAGGTTAGACATCTCGAATAAGACTAACCTATGGTTCAATTGACTTTGTTCAAGTAATTTGTATCCTGACAGGAAAACAGCCAAAGTACTGGCGTTTTCAGGGAATGAAACAAGATAGTACAAGCATAACCAATTACCTACAATTTTCCTCTCGTGTGTTACAGTCAGAAAAGTAGAGGTAAACAACTCCTACAAGAACTTATCCACGCCACTCTGAAGCACTGCTAGCAGCTAGATCCTTATGCCTCACAAATGAGGGAAATCACCACAACTACATATAAACATATTACAAGTACAAAAAGTGACTAGAGACGTTACCCTTTCCAAGATCATCAGGGTCAGCGTGAACAACAACAGCTCTGCCAATGATTGAGTTTGGTCCAGTCAGTGGAATCTGTACAAAAAAGATACATTACATCTCAAGAAAAGAAGCCTGAGTAACATGGGAATAGTTAGGGATACTGGGCACACTGAAGAAACATCTAAAATTACCTGAGAGTCAGTAACATTGATGTTAGCAACACCTGGAGGCATAGAAATAAACTCTCAGCAACGAGAAAAAGTTCTTTATTTACACATGATACAAATGGAATTATGGACTAAATCTACAGCATATGAAGCAGCTCAGTTCCCAAAGTACCAGTACCATCCACTGCACAGAAGAATGGAACAGGTCAGAAAAAGGGCGGGCGAGAGATCATTACCATCTGCTCCAGCTGTCACATTTCCAAGGTCACCAGCATGACGGATCTCATCTTCTGGTGCCCCATGCTCCTTACCGGCAGGATTGTAATGTGGGCCTACATCATGAAACAAGTTCACAAATAAGTGGACAATTATAACTGTTGACAGCTTGACACCCACATTGGCAATGCAAGCAAACAAAAGTATGAACAATACATACCAGTTGACATGCAGCCATTTGTGGTGTCACCAAGAGCGTGCACATGGAAACCATGGAGACCAGGCTTGAGGCCAGATACACTTCCTGTTACAGTGGTTGGGCCTAATAATAGAACAGATAAGTGAATGTTCACAATACAAACAGTGCAGTTCAACATACCAAAATAGTTTATCAAATAGGTGATGACTTACCATCTCCCTCCTGGGTGAAGAAGATTGTGCCCTTGACACCCTCGTTGCTACCAAGCACAGCAACAGCCTTCACCATTGTTTATGTGATCTGTAAACAAATCCACAATCAAAACGGAAGTTCAGGATGTATGATAAAGTAAAAGTAGCTTAAACTACAAGCAATTTTAAGATAATCAAGCCGCCAGCAGATTTTGGTGGTCGCCTCCTAACATAACATTGTACAAAACAACACTGTTGACAACCAAAGACTGACTTAACATGCCATTTCTGCATTATTATATCTACAAATTGCATGGCACAATCCTCGATCTCTATATAGAATTAAAACAAGACTTCACGACACGCAATGTCGTAAGGACAAATTCTGTCATACTGGAAGGCACCGAAACAGAACATCCTCTCAATACTGCAAGAAAATGCATCCTAAGCCAAAACTGCACCCTCCGCTGCCTAAACAAACCATCCGGCTCACGAAATTGCTGTTTCAAGTATGTAAACTACACATGTTCCGAGCAACTTCGCGACGGTACACGCCTCAAAATACGTGGTAAATCCATTTCCTCAGCGGCGTAAATCAAGCACCGCAGGCAAACTGGCAAAGCCAGCAGCAACAGCTGTGACACGAGAGCCAAACTACGACGTAACATCCGACGCCCTCGCCCTCTCGATGGGCTTAACCTCCGAGCAAATCACTAAAAAAAGGACACAGATCGAGCCCCTCTTCTGATAGGGATCGATCACAGGTAGGACGATCTCAAGACATCGGCCTCTATGATCCATCAAGGAAACAGGAACATAAGCATACAAATCGTACTGACCCACCGATCTAGGATCCAACTACAAACCGCTCCAGCGGATTCCGGGACTGGGGTACCAGCGATCGAAACTCGAAGAACTGGTGAGGTTTTGGGTCGAGCGGCGTACCTCAGGCGACCCCCGTGGCGAGGAAGAGTGGGGAAGACGGCGACGGCCTTGGAACCTGGAGGTTCTGGAAGGTTCCTGAGCCGGGCTGGGCGCGGAGTGTGGACTGTGGACTGCGGAGTGGTTGGGAGGATGGGAATATAAGGATTTTCTATTGGCGCTCGTAGCTGCGGTGATTGCATCCACCGTCGCTTCAAGCATTGAGATTCGCACAAAAAATGTTGGATAAACATTACTCGCTTCCAATTTGTTTTTCAATATATATCATTTTTATTTTTTAATATATTTTTTTTTTCATACACTTTTTTTATTTTTAATAAAAACATTGAGATTCGCACAAAAAATGTTCGATAAACATTACTCGCTTCCAATTTTGTTTTTTAATATATGTTATTTTTAATTTTTAATATATATTTATTTTTATACACTCTTTTTATTTTTAATAAATTTTTATCTCTATTTTTTTCTTTTTTATTTTCTGCGTTTTATTTTTTTTTATTTTTTTAATTTTTATACTTAAAACTAAAATGAATAGAAGTACGGGCAAAGTTCAAAAATTAAACTCACGGTCCGCGTCCCAATTAAAGCCAGCACCAACCCGGACCCATTTACTGCTCCCCGTCGCCCTCCTCGGCTCCTCCGTCCTCCCCCGTCTCCGCCTCGGTTGGCAAAATCGATTGGATCCGGCGAGGCCTCCACCCGTCAACCGTCGAGGATGGCGCGGCCACCTCGGGTGCCGCCTCCCCCTCTGCCTTGGCCCGGCGTAGCGCCGCCTGAACCTTCCCCTCCTAGCTGCGGCCTCCCCCGGCCCAAGATCCGTCGTCGTAGGCACGTCCACATCGAGGGCCTGCAGACAACGCTGCCGACGCGCGTGGTTGCGCCGGGACGCACGCGCCCCTTGACCGAGCCCGCATCCGCGCCGTCCTCCACGCTGCAGCCCCGCGCCCGCGTGGTGCTCTACTACCGCGGCGACGGGACGCCGGCGTCAGACTCGTGCTCGCCACGGCAGACGGCGTCATGGACGACTTCCTCCTCGCCGGCGGCAGCGCCAAGGGACGCGCGCGAAGGGATGATGCAGCCTCAATACAATACTTTCTTTTTTTACTTGAATGAGCATGTCAGTTTGAGATCCAGGTGCTTAGGTGCTCCTGGTCGAGGCGGCCCCCAGCTTCGGCACAGGGAACACCAGCTCCCGCACCAACAAGTACATCCTGATGCGTGTCTACCTGCTCTTTGCTTGAACTGAGGATGGTCCTTTCATGCATCATTGCACTTGAGTCAGGTGACCCTCGGTACAAATGTCCTCGCAGAAGTGATTGTGTTACATCAAATGTTATTCCCACCTTTTGTTGACACAGGGAATGAGTGCGTATCTCTGTGAGAAAATTGTTAATTTGTGTTACTGAAGTGCAGGTCTCATTTCTATGAAAAATATTTGTAGATTAGTGAATGTTATTCCCACAAAACATTGACTTGCTACACATATGGGGGAAAGCAAAAAATATACCGACTGAATGAGTCCTTTTTGTGTTGCTGAGCGGGATGTTTAATCTCTCTTGCATACCATGATATCCGCAATCATCTTAGGTCCTGTGAATAAATATATTTGTGATGCAAACATTGTTGGCTTTTTCATGGTGCAGTTAGCCACTTAGTCATTTTAATAAACAAAAGTGATTATGGATTAAGTAGACAAAAAACACTCGTAAAAACTCATACAGATGTATTGTTTGAGGCAAACATAAAATGAATACGAAATTGACATCTTTACATGCAATGTGTTTTTTTAAAAGACAATGTTCAGTAGCTCTGTTTAATTATTCATGTAATCAGATTGTCAAAAAAAAAAAAGGTCATTCTAATTGTATGGTGAATATGTTTTCATGTGGTATGTTTCCTGCGTTTTACCCTGACACCAAGAGTGGTCATTCTAATCGTATGGTGAACATTTATTTAGATGGCAAGTGTAGTATGGAGGGAGGGGGGAGCATATCCGGTAATTTAGTTTGCATGCAGTAAGTGGGGGCATATCATTAATAAAGAAGAAAATATGGATGAACAAACAGGATGTTTGTTCAATATAAGTCCAAGAAAGGTCTATTGCAGTGCAAGGAAATCAATAGAGAAAATTTTCTGCCTCTTTTTCAGAAAAAAAGCTGCCTCATATATGCTTTGCTGCTGATAAAACACTAATTGAGATGCCCTCGATTAACGTACTGTATGATGACTTCCTTTGTGTGTTTCAAATGATACTTTATCTATATACAATGTAACTGGTGATCTTACATTCAACCCTTTGCTATGGAAACATTAGGGTACAAGTGCACAAATATTTTGTTTACCATTAATTCTCGTAAATAATGTTTTGCATGGTTATAATTATTCTCATTTAATACAGAGCCATTTTTTAGCGTGGTGAAAACCAATGATTCCACACTGTGAAGCTGGAGTGGGAGCCGATATGGTGATGTACAAGCTGCTCATTCTCGGACGTTGTATGGAAGGGGAGATAGAGGAAGGCAGGCCGTTTGGTTCTAGAGTTTTGCTCTGATAAACTGGCCTCCGACGCATCCGGGCAGGCTTCTGTCTAGTGGCTCTTGCAACGAGCTCAAGGTGCAGGGAGGTGTCCGCAACTCGAGCTTTGTATCTGTTGCCTCTTACATATGAATTCAGTAGTGTCTTTGTGTGCCAGTACGCCTCAATGAGGAATGGTTTGCCTTTTCTTCGATATCCTATATGCATCACTTGGCTACAGACGATTGTCATAGTTTGATTATATTTTTTGCTATGTTCCGTCGTTTCTGATGGTGCGGCACACAATACTGTCTGGTGCAGCTGTTACAGGGGAATTCCATCAGTTCCATTTATACACAATAAGAGTACCACTACAAAGCTAACAACAACAGCAAGATCCCAGGAACTGCAGTTACATAGAACAGTGTGGCCAAAAAAAAAAATGATTCAGATTGCTTCGGCAGCGGAAACACTTGACCAATAAAATACACTCCCAGCAATTATCTTCTCAATGCAAACTACCTCCTATGCCTCTACCAGCCGGAGTCCTCGGTTATGTTCTTGATGGGAGCGGTGTGAGACTCGCGTAGGCGCAGCCGGCTGCTGCTTGTGGCTGATGGGCTATCAAGTTGCGTTGCAATTCCGCAATGATCGGGCGCCAATAAGATAATACC